>JAAAKG020148802.1:0-10180 GCA_010014905.2 Druon quercuslanigerum | reverse complement strand
ACCTACAGGCATTTTCAATGCCATGTAGTACCCAAAATACGCACCGGACCCAAAAATTTCTTGGGACTTTTCGACTTGATTTTGTTTTCTCTATCTACCATTACAAGGAACGACAATTCTCGTGGGACACCCTGTATACTTTTTCATCTGGGTATTTTCGATAATTTTTAATGAATCTATCAAAAACTTTAAAAATCTGCTTTTAACTATATAATTAATTAAGGAAACGGTTATTTAATCTTTGAAAATGAAGAAATTGCGTGTTTTATTTGTAAAATTGCTTGTAAAAAAAGAATTGTGGCTTATTGATAAAATAACATAATAAAGGTATATGGCCAAGTTATTCGGAGCTAAGTTGGAATTGTATAAAAATCTGTATTTAAAAAAAAAAAATTTAATTACATAAAAAATTAGGTCGCCTGTGAAAGTCATCCAATAAATAAGATCCTTTCTGAAACATATACCATCGATTTCCTAAAAGAAGCTATACTGATTTGTTGAGAAGTAGTAAAGTTGTGAATTTGTTTATAGAATATGTACACCAGAACCCCGATTTAGTAACAGTGTCGGGAGTTGCCTGTAAATAGCTTTGTTCCTAAATTATGTAAATCGACACGTAAACAATCAGGGACACGTGAATCGTTTCCAATTGGCAGGTTCGTAACCTTCTGCGTCAGGCGAGTTATGGAAGCCGATAACGTAGTAATAATGGATTTCAAAAGCCGCCTTTAAAAAAATATTTATTAGAAAATAAATATATAAAATTATTTGACTGAGAAAATAGGCTTAGGTGGATGAAATTGAAGGAGCAGAAGGATACAGCAAAATAAGAAGCAAGGAGAAAAAAGAATATTAAAAAGGAACATGGAACTGTCCGCAAAGACGCATTGTTGGTGGCAAGTGGCACGCCTACATTGCTAACTTTCATAACGATCTTGGCCAAGGATATTTTCCTCGACTAAGACGAAACTTCGTGATAAGCGGAAACAAGTTTAAGCGACGAACTTCCGCTTTCGATGGCGCTCTAAGTCGCTGGGTTCGCTAGAAGTCCGGTGTCGAAGTTAACATCAAATGCATTCGTTACAGTGAAAATTCGAAAAGTTTCGTTCCTCATTATAACTTTCGCTCCCTCCTAATCTGCAAGAAGATAAAAATAAAAATCAATAATAATGAGAGTTAGGAGCTAGGAGCCGTTCAAAAAATACGTAACGTCTTAAGGGGTTGAACGGTCACCTTGAGCGTTACGCCAATATTAAAGTTACACACACACTTAACATACAAACAGGGTTGCGTAGAGTATGAGTTGGCGGGGGAGGGAGGGGCGGGGCAAAATCGTTAGGAAAAAGCGTTAAATATTTGTTGAACTGTCCCTTAGAGTAATTTAATCAGAGGTCAAGTTGAAAAAAAATTATTAACCACACATATCCGAGATTTGATTTCTATTCAGGCATACATTCAATATGAAATTACCTAAGCTTATAATAAAAAAAAAATCATTTCTCAACAACAAATTAGCAAGTTGATATTTTAATAAGCAAAACATTTACACTCAAAGAATAAAATTTGAATTAAAAAAAGACAAATTTTCATCAAAATACTTTTATTCTCAACAAAATAGATTCATTTTCCATAAAATAGTTGCGCAATTTTTTTTTAATTTAGTCAATATAGTGGAATTTCCAACAAAAGTGTATTTTTCTTTTAAATCAAAAACAGTTAAATTTATACAAAAATGAACAATGTTAAAAAAATATTTAATGAAATAAT
This sequence comes from Druon quercuslanigerum, assembly GCA_010014905.2. Taxonomy (NCBI): domain Eukaryota; kingdom Metazoa; phylum Arthropoda; class Insecta; order Hymenoptera; family Cynipidae; genus Druon; species Druon quercuslanigerum. Next base: position 8,413 of record JAAAKG020148802.1, on the reverse strand, counting down.
TAAAATTAATTTCCAATTAAGTAGCTGCATTTTTACACACACAAATTTTTTTTACACCACGAAAGGCGAATTTTAACAAAATAAATAAATTTGCAATTAAGTTTGATTTTTTTTATACCGAAAATGAAATAGTTAAGCCGTCAGATAACAAATTAATTTTCAGTCAGAAAGATGAATGTTCAAGAAAAGATATAGAAGTGGATAATTAAGCAAAAAATTTTGATTTTAAACCCAGAACCGGTTAATTTAATAAACAAGGCAATTTTGCCTTAAAATAGTTGAATCTTTAACTAAAACCGATTATAGTTTTTAAACAAACAGTTGCATTTTTGAGCAAAAAGATTAAGTTTCTACCAAAAAGATGAATTTTAAACCAAATAGATTACTTTTTAAATAATTCGATCAATTTTTTCACCAAAAAAGACAATTTTTCAACAAAATACATGAATTCTCAACCTACCAGTTGAATTTGAAAAAATGCAGTTTAAATTCAGCAAAAAAGATTAATTTTCAACCAAAAATGTAATAGGTAGATTATCAGTTTAAACAAATTAATTTTTTAAAAACAATGTATATGGTCAGCAAAAAAGTTAATTTTCAACTGAAACAGATTAATTTCATTGATTATAAATTTATTTTATTTCATTTCTTTTAAAAGAGATAAGATGTCAAACCAGAAAGATAAATATGTAATAAAATCCTATAATTTTTTAGCAATAAGTTGTTTGTTAGCCAAGAAAGAATAAACATTCCATAAAACTATTGAACCTTTAAGTCAAAAAGACAAATTATCAACAAAATAGTCTAATTTTTAACTAAAAGAGATGACTATTTAACAAAATTGTTGCATTTTCAACAATAAATATAAATCCTAAACCATATAGTTCATTTTTAGACGTCAAGGATTAGTTTTTAACTAAAAGCATAATGCTATGCTTTTCAACCAGAAAGGATGAGGTTTCAGGCAAAAAATTCGGATTTTCTTATCAGGTTCTATTAATTGATCTCGCAGTCAAGTGAAAGAACAAGAAAAAGTGGAAATATTGTAAAGCTTGCTATGAAAAAATAGTTATATTGACCTTTTCTAGAACAAAGAATAATATGTTAAATAACGATTTAGGTTCATTTTTTAATGCCTTTAAAATATAAAGTTAGAAAACTAGAAATTTTCCCTAGAAAATAAAGATTATTTTCCATTGCACACTTTTTTAAGTTTTAATATTTATTTTTATTATATAGTTATTTTTGCATTATTTTGTATTTTGATGTATTTTTTTTATTTCGGACTAGACAAAGTGTGCCAGACTACGCCAGATTTTAGTGTCTGAAGAAATGATAAAATTGAAAGTTGGTAAAATTAAATGGTTATAGTTATTAACACATTTACTTTTCAAAAACTGATTTTATTAAGGTTTCTTTTATTAATACAATTTATATGTAGATATGTTCGTTCCTTATAGGTTTATAAAATGTCAGTAAAATTGGTGGGAAGGGGGGATAGTCAGAGAAAATCTCACGATATTTTACATCTAGGGTTGAGATGTAGTAAATTTCTAAAAAACACCTTACATAATTTGTGGATAAACACTTGTTTGTTTATTTGTCTATTAATATTTGCTCAATTCCGCAGACTTAGGAATATTAATAGTAAGAAATGTTTTTGATCACCTGTCCAATTCCCACTGAATTCTTTCAAGTTTTTTAGAAATCTATCAGATTTTGTTCAGTCACTTGCGAGGAGTAAACCACGCTAAAATCAGCAAAATCAGCGAGACAATATTTAGCGTTATATGGACGTTGTGCTCTGATTTTTTGATATCGGTGATGCTAAAGTATAACTAAGATGAAGAATCTGTCTTATGAGTCTGTAAGCATAACATCAACGCAATAGGCGATCGTTATTCGTAACGCCGGAGTTATTCTACCTTTCTTGTACGCTATAGAGATAAGCTCGTCACTTACAGCGGCGCTAGAAGCGCTTAGTCCTAGCTTCTCGGGTGATTTTTTCCTTATCGCTCATTCCTCGAGTTTGCTGCTAGTCAAATATTTGTAATTCCGCATGACTAAACACATAAATAATATATTATATATATATATATATATATATATATATATATATATATATATATGCATTAATTTATATAATTTATAATTCTTATTTAATTTTTTATTAACGAACTTCTACCCTAATTTTTAAAAAAGTAATCGTTTTTTAAAGATTTTTTTTCATTTCCGTTATGGATCATTTTTTTAACCGATATGGTTGATAAGACAAAATACTGATTAATAAGCGACATGGTGTAAGAGATTCGAATGGAACTAGAATTCTTCTCCATTTTTCCTGTAAAAAGGAGCATTTATGACCGGCAATATTAATTTCAGAAAGTAATAACTTTTCATGATTTACAGTATGAAAAAATTGTTAAAATAAATGAAGATTGTTTAAAATTTGAATAATTCCCAGATATACTAAACAAAAAATTACTTCAAAAATTCATTAATTGTGTCATTCATTCCAGAAAATAGTAATACTTTTTTTTAGGATTTAATGAACGAAATATATAGAGAAAAATGGTTTAAACGATTTAAAAATATAATAAAAAATAGAATTCTTGAAATTTCGCTGCTGTATTATTTATCTCGAAGAATAATAACTTTTCACGTTTTACGAAATTATGAAATTTACGAAATACTGTTCAAAAACCCATAGAAAAAACAAAATGTAATTTCCCGAGTAAAAATCCTTCGACTTGATTTCGACTTGAGTATGTCTCAGTTTTCAGACGAAGCCAAACTTCAGTGTATGTCTTGGAGACAAGTTTCTATGCATTGAAAACATATATTTATGTCTGGAGTAGAATTTTTATTGCTCCAAGACGAGCGGTTTATAACTTCCGAGTGTATACCTCTCCTCACAAAAAGGGTGATTCTGACACTCATAAAATCTAATCTTTATTAATGATTAAAAAACTTTAATTATTAAATTTTAATTAAACTATAAATTTAATTAAACTATTTACTGATTTTTATTTGTATTATACTTGTTGGCCGAGGATACCGAAAATGTCGTTAGTTTTTACGTATTTCTTTACGGTTAATTTTTTTGAAGCAAATTTTGTAGGGTTATACTTAAAATTAACTTAAAAAGGTTCTTCTTAAGACAATTTTACGGCGACCATCTGAGCCAAGACAAGGCTTGCCTTGAGAAAAGTAAACGTCGTCTTAGTCAATATAAGGCTTGATTGGACACAATGAAAGGCCGACTTATCTCTCGTAATCATAAACGTAAGACAAAAGCTTATGTCTCGAGTCAGTTTTGAGACGCAGCCAGACATCGATGGCTGGGAGAGGAACTCAAAACATCACCAAGTCGAACACAAATCGAAGCATTTTGACTCGGGCTTTGCAGCAATTTTAGTGGAATCTTTGCCTACATAAAAAAACTCGCCACATTGTAAATTGCTACCATGCAAACTCTACTGAATTTTTCTTTGTTTCGAACCGAAGAATTTCAACTTTATCTACTTGAAAATTTCCCACAAAACAAATTCACTTCTGTTTTTCCGTGCCGTCTTTAGCATGAATTTGACAAAGAACTAAACTTTAAATTACGAAGTTTATAGCAATTAAACTTCCCATCCCTATATTTTTCGAAAACTGAGGTTTTCTTATTTAAAAACCCATGTAAATTTCAAAAGCCTGGTGATACGGTTTAATGCTGAACGATTTGGAAAGAAGGTAATTTCTTTTTCTGAAAAGGGAAAAAATGGGGGAGGGGGGTCGCTCACGAAAGTCGAGTTTTTGGACGTTTGCCGTTCTTAATGACAAAGTGGTACCTTATTTTCTTATAGAATGGCACATATTATGATTGAAAGCGTTAATAATTTGTAATTTAGGGTTTAGGCTGCACAGAAAGGAATATAATGAGAATTTAAACATCATATCTGTCGCAAGTTGTTTGCGCCGATTAATTCTAAAGGATTCTCTCAACCACACGCTCGAGATGTAGGAGATTTTATGATCTCCGTGGCGTGATATTTTGATTCACGACACCCCGGAAATGAGAATTCGTGACGCGAACGTGCCAGGATCTTCTCAGGTCGGAGAGTATCCATCTAGAACCGCATAAATCATCACAACAAAGCGTCCGTGAGTGTCTGTATTCGAGCATTAAAGGGCTCAAAGTTGTACTTTCGCCCGCCTCGAGGGCGCGGGAGCAAACTTACCGAACTCCAAGACCTCTTGCTACTCTGACAATGGGAATTGGAGACAAAAAACATTTCCCAACGACTCACCATTACTAAATGGTAGAATGGAGACACAGAACTTTCCTTTCTCATGGTGTCCAACTTTTAGATTGACCTTACATACCTTGTCATGATGATGTTATATAAAATTCCAAAGATTATTTTGTTGCTGGTAATACGGTATTTTAAAAAAGGTTTTGTTATTGAGCTAACTAAAGAAGTTCACATAGTCTAGTCGAATCAGCTAAGAGCAAAGAATTTTCTATAAAAATTATGATAGATTCTCCTGGTCTCATTTTAGAGGTGGCAGTATATTATAATAAATAAGGTCAAAAATTTATTGTGTCTAGCCAAAAAAAATATTTCACTTACATCGATACGAACATTGATTTTCATTACAAAAGTATCTATAAAGCCTCTTTTAGAAAGAAACATTTAACTCGCTATTTTTCGAAATATCTAGAATATTTAACAGCCGCGCTAAAGATAAGTTAATTTGATCATTTACTATCAATCATTATTGTAGAAAATTAAATTGCAATTTATTTAACTATAGGTGACATTTAAAATAGTCAAAATGTTTTTTTTTTATTATTTTTATTTTTTTTTATTTTATTATGTATCTTATTACGATTACTTTCAAGAATTTTTTTAACTGCAAATTTTTGCAAAAACTTCAAATTTTGTAAAATCTCGCTGGAATGGAATACACTTCTAACGTCTAAAATAATTATCAAGGTTTTGGGGTTTTTTAAAACGATTTCAACGAATTTTTATATTTCTTTCTATTAAAATTCAGTATATTTACGAACTCTCGATATGTATAGCCACACAGGCGTATCATTTACTTTTCAAAGTTTCTCAAAGTTTTTACCGCAAAAATTAAAACTGCAGGATGGAAGTCCAGGAAATTCAACAAGTCTCCTCAAAGATTAGGTAATTGCAATTTATTTAACTATAGGTGAAGTTTTGAATATTCAAAATGTCATTGAAGATTGAAATACTCTGCTCGTAATGGGTTTGGTGCGCGAGAATGCAGTGCGACTATATATTGCACAATTGCATGCATTCCAATTAGGAACGGTTCAGGCACATTAGTCACTTTTTAGGGCAGAAATTAGTCACTTTCGGACACTTTTTCGGTTTTAATGGTTCATTTTTTCAGTTCTTCAAGTAAAGTATGCTAAACTATAAACTATAAATTAAACTATAAATTTTATATTAAAATTTTTTTTATTTTTTCAGTTTTTATATTAAAATTTTTATCTCTATTTATGTAATAAAACGAGTTAAACATTTAATATCAAGAAAAATTGGCGTTCATCCAGCGTTAAATTTGAATAAGAATCTAAAGTCTAAATAATTATTAAGGATCAAGGGTTCAAGGATCAAGGGTTTTTAAATCCCATCTAATGCAACGCTGCTGAAGACTGGTGACCTTCTCAGTATAAAAACATCAGCCCAAGACGACTCTTACGGTTCCACCCCCCCCCCCCAACTCCAACTCTTCCTTATTAACTGAAGTTTAGTGAGACGCACGTTATAACTACAGTTGCCACCATATGAAGAATTGCTACTTAACTTGGCACACGATTTCGACTTGCAAAATAAACTTATTGCATAAAGGTGGTAGTTGGTCGTATAATCTAAATAATGAATAATACAAACAATAAAATAGCCTAGGAAAGGACTAAAACTTTAATTGACAAAAGGCATGCACACGGAAAATTTAAAGGTCAAGTTTCAGGCGACAAATGGAGACTGGGTGTTTGGAATGCTAGGGGGGTGAATGATCTCAAGGTAAAAGAATTACGAGAAACTATGCACGTAAGGAAACTAGATATTTTATGTGTACCTGAAACAAACAAAAAGGGATGCGAAAGTAGGGACATAGAAAACGGGTTGTTGAAAGGCGGATTTGAAATATGGTCAGGAGTAGATAGTGAAGCACATCGCAGGCAAGGAGTATATCTGATTTTGAATGAAAGAGCGAAGCAGAATCTCAGAGATCATGATTTCGTATCTCCCAGATTATTGTGGGCTAGAATGAAAGTAGGAATCAGAAGATTATTTATCTAAGCATTTAACGCGTTAGTTGATAGTGATTACAGGAAAGTCAAAGGCACCTTCTGGGACACTTTAAATGATACGATAAATATTTTCGATTATAGTGAAAGAATAATTCTGCTAGGAGATATGAATGGATAGGTTGACATCCAAAATCAGAATACAGAAAGAGTTCCAAGTAATTTTGGGGATCCAAGAACAAACTATAACGGAGATAAATTAGTTGTCTTATGCTTAGAAAAGGTTCTGTTTATTAGAAATACTTGGTTTAGACATAAAATGATCCTCATGTACACCTGGTCTAAAGGAAATAGCCACAGTGTAATTGACTTAGCTGTTGCGGATAAAAGACTAAGAGAGCTAGCCAGAGATACTAGGGTCATGAAGGGTTCTGAATGCAATACTGAGCATTCCATTCTGATCTCCAAAATTAACTTAGGCCGGGGATGGAGAAAACAGAGAACCAAGAAAGCAAAACAAACGCGAATCAAAATTGAGAAACTACAGAAACCGGATGTGCGAATAGATTTCAAAAATAAGATAATCGAAAGCATAGGTAAGGCAGCTTGGTATGCGCTTATACGAAAGAAAGATATATAGGGCGCATGGACTATGTTCCGGTATATTGAAGAGTGTGGTATCGCGGTTGTAGGAAGAATGTCTGGTGATGCATGATGGAACGATGAAATTGAGGCTGTCCAAAAAATAAAGAAAGTAGCGTACAGGGCGCAAAAAGAGGATACTCAAGCGATTAATTAAAGAAAGTAAAGATAAAATTAGAGTAGAAGATGAGAAGAAAATACAAAATGACTTTGAAGGAATCAAGAAACTACATAGCAAAGGGGAAATGCAATATGAGGCAGGCGGGGCTAGATACGCTTTCAGAGACCATTATTGGGGACAATCCGGAGATGAAGATATAGGAAACCACAAATCCGATGTAGAACACAATGTTAGAAAACTCGATTGACAAAGTCTGTGTCACTGAGGTTAGGGATAAAATCAAGAACTTGAAACACGGTAAAGCTTCCGAGGTAGACAGTATTAACGCTGAAATGCTTAAACACGGTGGTGAGTACATACCACATAGACTGTGCGAACTAATAAATCTATGCATCGAAATAGGAGAAGTCCCAGGTGATTGAAAAAAAGCGATTATCATGCCATTATACAAAACAAAGGGGGATATAAGCGACTGCAATAATAACAGAGGGATCAGCTTATTACGTTCCGTAAGTAAAATATACTCGTACTCGTTTTTCGTAGGGTAATGAAAATAACAGAAGAAAAGATTTGGGAAGTCCAAAGTTGGTTTATGCCAGGAAGATCATGTACAGATCAAATATTTAGCTTAAGGCAAATCACAGAAAAAAGTTTTAGAGTTGGCAAAAAATTTTTCTTTGCATTTGTTGACCTAGGAAAAGCTTTCGACAAGGCAGATAGAAGTAAACTTTGGGAAGTCCTGAAAGAGTACGGTGTAAATGGATGGCTCCTACAAGCTATAAGAATAGGATATATGGGTGTCAAAGCCAGTGTAAATGGAAAATTGAGTGACTGGTTCGATATTATGCAAGGCGTCACGCAAGGATTTATGGACAAGTGTTTAAGAATAGCTCTTTTCGACAAAGAAGGGATGAATCTCGAAACAGTAAGGGTACGTGGGTTAGCGTTCGCAGATTATAAGGTTGTTACGGCAGAGTCTATCGAAGACTTGCAAGAATGTTGAATAAAAACTGAATGCAAGTATGAAGACCATGTGCCTCAACATTAACGCAAATAAAACAAAAACTATGCTGTTCGAAGGAAAGAGTAAAAAAACAATATGCAACGTTGTAAAAAATGATGAGAGAATTGAACAAGTTGATAACTTCGTATACTTTAGTAGCTTATTTACTAGGGACGGGAAGGTAGAAGAAGAGTTAGATAGACGCATAAACGAAGGTAAGAAGGTTATTGGCAGAGCAGGCCCCCTTACTAGAAGTAAAAAGTATATCAAATAAGGCTAAAATGGCTAAAATGCCCAGAGGCAGACCGCGGAAAGAATGGTTAGAATGTGTGAATGAGACCCTAGTTAGAAGGAACATAAGAAGCCATAGAAA
>JAAAKG020148801.1:0-10181 GCA_010014905.2 Druon quercuslanigerum | reverse complement strand
ACTTTTCTTTAACCCCCTCGGGCCGCGGCCCCCCCCCCCCCCCCCACCCCAGTACATCTCAAATTCTAAAGTCACAATACCCACCGTTTGGAAAAAATAAGTCGTGAACTCAACCTGCCTCGTTGGCACCATTGTTACGATGGACCCTGTAATGGTACGCATTCCCCGCTTATAAACTCGTGCCACTTCTTATTAATCATGCTCGCTGGATACGGTCAGAGATCCGTCAGAGCATTACATATTGATTAACAATGTGAATTGTTAATAATAAATAAAGACTTATAAAGATAAAATCAACAACGTTCAGTTAACTACCCAAATTTCAAAATCTCAAATCATTCATTTAAATCATTACACTCCAGCATTACATACCATGGCCTATGAGGTAAATCCTACCTGTCACTCCGGGACAGTCGTTCATCACTTCTGCCCGTTATCGGAACTAAGGGAAACCAGAAATCAAGTCCAATTTACCCCTCGGTATTTTATCTCGCGTGGCACTCGGCACACGGATTGTAATTCCTAACAAGTACAAAACCGGAAATGCAGTGATCAATAAAGAGAGTTTTTGCGACGTAAAGTTTTGAAAAAGCAAATAGATGGGAATATATGAATTCAAAAAAAATCAATTAGCTGTGTGTAACCAGAGTTATGGTGAAATTCAGGAACTAGAGTGGAATGACAATTCGCGTACTGTGTAACGCGAAGTAAAAAAGTGGTGAGCGACGCTCCGCAACAACAAAGCATCCTAAGCTAAAAAAAAGGTCAGAAACAATAATTTAAAACAATAATAATAAATTTTTATCAAATTTACTCCAGTTTATTAAACTTGTTATGTCTCGATATATTATCATCATCATCTCTCTCTCTAATGTAAATTTAAAGTCAATTATACTGTCAATTTTACAGTCAATTTACAGCTATTATGTACGACAGGATTGTTCGGAGCATTGGGCCTCTATGGCGAGAGATATACGAACAACGTGGATCGAAAAAGGTTTGGCAGGCTGTCGCGGAATTTTGAAATCAAAAAGTGATTTCAAAAATTTTCAAACTTCTCTCACTTTTTGAATTTTCATCCAAAATGTCTGACTAGCGAACTTGAGCTTTTAATTTAACAATTAATAATTATTTACAATTGTGTGTATTTTTATTTAAAAATAAGTAGTGACGAACTACATTCAGGGTTACTGGGCGTATATTTTCGTAAAATTCTTTACCGAAATGTAATAAATCATGACGCTTGTATAAATTTGTCATTTTCTACACACAAAAAAAAACCTCTTGATCAAACCGACTTTTTCTTTTAAAAAACTGTTAGTCTTGCGCAATTTCCAAAGCTTTCCCTTATAGGGAGGTTGACAATGACCTCAATTTTCAATTCTACTCTTTTGAAATATTTTGATACAATTCGTCCTCAGGAAATCGAAAGTGAAAATTTTTGAAATTCCTGTATGTTTGTGTGTGAGTAATATTTCGCTTTTTATCATATCTCGGAAAGTAAAAGAGCAATGGTCAGGAAATTTAAAAGAACTATAGCTCAAGTTGATGTCCAAGTCTAACAGTATTGTGGAACCTTTTACAACTCACTCGTAAAAATTTATGGAATTTCAAATAAAAGGATTATTCTATTCATATGAACAGAAAATAGATCCGCGATGAATTCAGATATTTATTGAATTCTGCGTGGTGAAAAGTGCGCTCTGGGCCTCACCAGCTAATAGCTTGTTATGTTTACTGGGCCTCACTGCGAAATATGTATTGAAACTGTTTATTTTCTACAGTGCCTCTTGGAATATAAGCCCTGCAATCTTTACAAAGAACAAATATTACGATGAATCAAACAACAGGTGCAATTTGCATGTACTAATTTTGTTCACAGCAAATAAAAAATGATTTTTGTGATTGTGCTTCATGTGATGTTTTCTACCACAAACACGAAAAGAAATTTAGGACAGCTGTTGCGCTTGGTGTAGTAGGACAACACCATCATGATTTTAACGCGACAGCAGCGCCATTTTGCGAGAAGCGACGGTCTCAAGATGTGGTGCAACGTTGCTCTCTTGTATTTGGGAACGCTGCTGTCCCGAACGAGAGAACGTAAACGTACTACAGTAGTCGATCCGACTTCTACATTCATGTAAAATTTTTAATCTAAAAAGTGAATAATTTTAGTCCAAGTGTATAATCGTTCAATTTAAAAATTATATGATTTTGAACGCTTTTTGGTATTGCTAAATTTTGAATTCTCTATCGAGTAGAAGGATGGAAATTTTGGGTTTTTAATTTTTTGTGATTAGACGGGGGATATCTTTGATTATTATGCTCCATGTTTTTTTAATTGGAAGAACATTTTTTATTTTTAATATTTTTATTGATTTGGAAGGGAGGAAATTTTGGTTTTTAATTTTTGGAAGAGGGAATTTCTTTGGCTTTTACATTTTTATTGGGATTAAAGGATAAATTTTTTGTGGGTTATATTTTCTGAATTTGGATAGAAGTTAAAAACTCTTATAATTTTAAGAATAATTGTCTATTTAAAACAAGAGTTATTCAATTATTCATTTTGTTTCTGAAACTCAATAATACATGTACTCAAGTTTCAATAACATAAAATGAGACTTCATTTAAATTTGGTGTCAATAAAAATTATTCAAATTACTTTAGAGTTAGATTTTATTTATTTTGTGATAATTAAAAGTACTGTGTAACAGTTTTGTTTACATCTATTAGTGAAACGCGGACACAACGTTTCTTTTAATAAACTAGAACAACTTTAGAAAAAAAACTTGGTTCATTGTCCAACAGTTAGTTTATTTTTATATGAAAATTCCATTTTTAGGGTTCAAGAGTAAGAAAAATGTGACATTTATGTTTATGATGAAACTGAGAAAAATGCAAGATCTATATGTAACATTTTATCCAATCAAAACAGAAGCGTCTCCCGAAATTAACGCAACGGTCTTACTGAATTCTGGGACTGCTGTTGTCTCAAAATTTTGGAGCGCCGTTCGTCTCTCTAACGGCCTGCAGCTATCTCAAAATAAGAGAGTAGATGACATGAACACAGGGCGCGCTGATGCTCGTGTGTTTAGCTCAGCAGTGGTACATATAAGTACGGCAGTCGCCCTAAATTTCTTTCCGTGCAGGTTGTGCTAAATTGTCTAAACCTCTGTCTGGTGGTATTTATGGAAAATGTTGCTCTTTAAATAATAGCCAGCATGGCTGACCCAGTTCTCCTAGCTCAGGACGGGAAATATCTATTGACGATATGGCCAAAATGCTATATTCCTAAATGAGGTACAAAATGTACAAGAAACTGTCTAATCCTCTACTGCAATATTGAACTTCAGCTTGGCTGAAGGTAACGTAATAAAAGGGTAAAGTAATAACGATATATTTAATACAGGCCCACTTTTTTCTTCAAACGGTAGAAAACATAATGCACCCATCGTAAATAATCTCAATTCCTTCCATATGCCTGGCGTCCTTCAAAATGCATTTCCCAGTGTTTAAATAGACCACAGTCACGTAGCCATTAGCGACTTTTTGTGAGCGAACATTTTTCGACGATATATCTCACACCTATTAAACGCGTTTTTTGTATCAGAAAAAACTCATTTTAGGTTTTTTATTATCATTAATTTTAAAGCTAATGGGAAAAGCGCTAACAATTGGGGTTCCTCTCGATAATATATGTAATAATAACTTAATGTTACACATATTACATAGTTACTATTTTTGAATAAAGTTTGTGATAACAAATTGTCTTCGTACGCAATCTGATTTTTTTTTATTTTTGGCAACCTTCCCTTGATCATATTGCTCATCCTAAAACTGTTTGAATAACAGTAAAATAATAAAGGATTACTTCTTCTATCATAGAGAAATAAATATTTTTCATTAACAAAGCACGAACTTTAGTCTAACTTACGATCTGAAATTTATGTTTTGCAAAAAAAACACGTTTAAAAACTTTTCATGTAATTTGCTGTATTGCCATCAGGTATAATATTTTAAGAAATTATTATATTTTAATTATAAAAATTACAATATATTCATTTTCTCTTTTTATAGACCTTTCATGATATAATTTTATTGTGAATAAATTATTTACCTTTTATTTCCATCACTTTTATTTCAGTTCATTAAAAAGCATTTATCTGTTGAAGGTTAATCATTTTGGTTGAAAATGCTTTTCTTTGCTTGAAATGTATCAAAATAAAAAGGCAAAAAAATGTGAGAAACTTTACTTTTTGGTTAAAAGTTCTTTCCTCTAGCAAGATGTATTTTGGACGCGTGTTTAAAAAAAAGTTTAATTTCACTTTAGAGCTTGATTATAAGCTTTATTATAATCTGACTATTACTGAATTTTGTTACGATCATTGGAGCACCTTTGGAATTTTTCGTGCAAATATCAGTAATGATACGATTTTTTTCTGATACAAAAAACGCGTTTAATAGGTGTGCGATATATTTGCAGATGCATTGTTAAGACATGAAGAAAGTACATGAGAAAGTTTCCAAGGAATATCCAAAAAAAGGGAAATCAGCCGCCATCTTGGAAGGCGGGGGCTCGAGCTCCCCCCACGACATATTTACTGAATTTTTGGAGGTGTTTCAGGACCCTTCTAAGGAAGGTTTTTGACTGACTTATCTCCACAAATCGTAAAAAATCGGAATCAAACAACAACATCAAGCGATGGCGGTATAGGGTTGCTACTGGTAAGACTACCGAACTCTATTACCAAAATTTTAGGGGCCTTAATATCAAGATAAACCAAGTACTTTTATCTCATAACATATTAGATAACGATTTAATAGCACGCATAGAAACTTTTCTAAAACCATCAACCTTTATTAAAGAAATATTTGATATGAATTCCTTTGATGTGCACCGCAATGACAGACTTACTAAAATAGGTGGTGGCACGTTAATCGCTGTCAGAGTAAAATATAATAGCTGCAATATTAACTTAAATCACATAAAAGAATCTATACCAGAAATAGATATAACATATATTCAGCTTAAAATAGAAACTCATGTGCTATTCATACTTCTAATTTATGTAACACCCTATGTGAGAGTGGGACGATGGTCGTGGGGGCTAAAGCGCAGGCTTTCGACCCACTCTGTCGGCTTGCGGGTTCGATTCCCGCCCCGCACTCTGGAAGAGCATCGGTGGCCCATTCGGTGAACACTAGCCTAGCAAGGGAGTTGTTCATCTCAGGAGAGTCGTGGGACCGGTACCTCTAGAGAATAAGGTTCTCTAAGTACTTTAGGTTGTTGCTCTTGGTGGTTCGCAACCCACCACCACCAAGTAAGTGTGTGGGAGGTATTTTAAGGAATAGGAAGAAGGTGCAAGAAAAATGTTAACCCTTAGGGGAAACATTAGAAGCTTCCACTTAATGTAACACCCTATGTGACAACTGCTCAATTACAACTTTTATCCTATATTTGAAAGTTAGTCCAAGATTCCCATGCATTTATAGAAAAAGCGTTACGTTTCCCACGCTTTGACAGAAAAAGCGTTACCCCTGCTCTACTACGTCAAGGCAAGTTCGAGGGATCTGTTTACATAATCGATGTAAACATTCCCAGCGGTTCCGATCGATCAATTTTTTATTTTTCTTTGTAAATTTACAAGTACTATTAATTATTTAAACAATTGCGATTAAAAATTAACAGTTTGGCTTTCTTTCCACGAGAAAATTTGTTTAGGAAGTCCACTAAGAATTTCTATTCAACTTTTATTAACTTATTCGAAGTCAACTGAGAATGTCTATGCGATGAAACTTTTCTATGTTGCTATACAAATTATAAGCAAACAATGAATTTCAATATCTTTCATGGATCCGTAAATCAATGCCGTAACTTTATTCAAGAAGAGGAGAGATATGTTTTACAGCCTTGCCGTAGCTAAGGTAAACTTACAACTAAAGCATCCCTTAGGGCTGGAGGGTAGGCCCTGTTCCAACACGACTATCAGTGAAGGGGACCGACGGGGCCCTTCCTATTCTAACATACAAAACTACCTATTCTTTAGAAACCTATGGAAGACCACATTCCTTCTACGAAACATATTTAAGCGAGACCTATTACACCCCCCAAAAGTAGATTTTTCTTACTTCTGGAAGAACCTAACGTTTACGCGTCAGCTTAACCACGCGATTTTCTACTAATGGTTCCGTTGATGTTATATTGGAATTATTTGCTAAAACAGGAGAGTGTTACATTGTTAATTACGTTGTTCGTAGGGCAACAGATTTCAACACATAGATTAGGCATACATTTTCTTAATACTTTTAACGTACCGCATTTATATAGAGTGACCAAACAAATTGCTATGACTGCGAAGTAGCTTAAATAGGCGAACGTATCATGCGCTTTTTCGGTCCATGCTCGAGTAAGTCTGTCGGTTTGGAATTTGTTCAGCTAACTCTCTATTTCGTCTAGTGTCTTAGTAGAATCCGTAAGGGTTTCGAGACTAATATGTTTCTAAAGTGGCAATAGATGATCTTGTAAAAGATCAAGTTCAACTGAAGAGAATGGTATAGTTATATTTTTCCTGTAGCTAATATGCTTGGCAAATTTTAAAGTTTTCTTTAACTTGATTATATTAGCGTGGGAGTTGAGCACGCAATCTTCGCTTGATCGGATTAGATATGGTTCGCCAATTACGACGTCTTTGCTCTCGTCGTTAACAATTCTATTTTAAATGGAGATACCTGGCATATTTTGTAATCTAACGTTTTTATACTGGCTCTTGATTT
The DNA here is from genome assembly GCA_010014905.2 of Druon quercuslanigerum. Lineage (NCBI taxonomy): Eukaryota > Metazoa > Arthropoda > Insecta > Hymenoptera > Cynipidae > Druon > Druon quercuslanigerum. The sequence continues at coordinate 3,407 of JAAAKG020148801.1, read as the reverse complement.
TCACATGTGTGTGTTTCTGAGATGAGATAAATTGGTTGTAATCGTTGACAGTTTTTTATTTTGTCGTAGTTCTTACAGCCTTTCGAAATATTCTTATTGGTTGGTACATAAGTAGTTTTTGTTCGCTAATTAATATATATTCATCTTGAGGAACAGGAGCTACAAAGTTAAGTCCCCGTTTTTTTGGGAATAGGTATTAAAAGTTGAACTTGAAAATGATCGACTTCTAGTACAGGTATTTTGGTGGAATATAGTAATTTACCATCGTATACGATGATTCCGATTTCGCTGATATCAATGATGTACTGGTAATTTGTGTCCTTCCAAGGTATTTGGTATTTCATACAAAGGTTTACTTAAAATTTTTTAAGTTCATCTATAAATATTCTTCACTTAATCCATCTAAAATCATTATACACATGGTAATTTAATTTGATATAAATAATTTTGTGTGTTATTATTAATTTGGTTTGTCATACTATTGAAAATTGTACTGTTTTCTTTACTATGTTTCATCATTTCATTGACCCCGTATGAAGCTGAATTGAATACAGTTTTTATTATCCATTTTAGTTTAGAAATTCTGTTCGCAAGAACTCTATTACTTTTGTACCATTTGTCGATTTCCGAATTGATGTATTCCAGGTTCCTCTCGGTCAAAGTGCCGAACAATGTTTTAGAAACAGTACCTATTGCGTTTATCAGCCCGCGTTTTCGTCTGTTACTTCCTATCAGTTTATCCAATAGATACTTTTGTTTTGCTAGTCAACGAATTCTACCGTGTGACAATTTAATTTCAAATTGTTCGCCACAATTTATTTGGCACATCGAAGAAGTTGTTTCATACAGTTTACGCAATAGGACAAACCGGAGCTCTACGTCGAAAGTATCGATGGATGTACTCGTATATAAATGCGATGTTGTGTGGTATAGTCGTGCGGGGCCAAGGTTTTCAACAAAAATAGTTACGTCACTGAGTGAGGTAAAGGTGACGTTGATTTACTTTCGATGTGTAAGAGAACGGAATCGTTTAATGCGCTCTTGCGTTTTTTCTTAATGCAGCTTTTTCTCTTTTAATATACACTTCGTGTCACCTTTTCCATATGTCTAATATTTCCTGATGTTAGTGAGCTCGTGGTAGCCAGCGATGAAAGTAAATTAGCTTTTCTGCCAAAAGTCATCTCGAACGGCGTTAGACCTGTACTTTCGTGAACTGCTGTATTGAAGGATCAGCATACCAGATTTAGATTTTGATCCCATTCAGTCTCGTTATCTGACATGTATGTTTTTAGCAGTTTTTTAATTGTTTCGTGAGTTGTCTCGAGGGCTCCATTGCTTTCGGGTGAAAAGCTATGGTCTTAATATGCTTAATCCTGAATAAAATCTCGAATTTTTGAACCAGTTCTGTTATGAAATTTGCACCTTCATCTATGAGTATGTGTTTAGGGACAGAAAAAATATAAATGTAGTGATCAAGAAAATTACTCAATATGCTCTCACTCGTCTACTTTAATGGAATCAGGATAATGTATTTGGTGAGGACGTCCTCAATGGATAAGATGTATTTAGTTCCGGATTGCGTTTCGGCTAATGGTCCAACTATGTCCATAGCTATTTTTTTGTTTGGTTTCATCGGTATTTCTGGAATCACAGCTTCTACTTTGGGTCGAATTCGGGTCAACTTTTCCTGTTTGAAAGTTCTACATCTTTTGATGAAATCAATTACGTCCTTTTCCATATCTGCCCAAGAAGTTTGTACGCGTAGTCTACGGGTGGTTTTGTTTTTTCTAAAATGACATGTCGCTACGTTTCCGTGTGCTTCTCTGAATAAATTTTGCTTTTCTTCTTCCTTTAGTAGTTTGTGAGGTCATTCACAGGGGAAATAATCATGTTCCTTAAGTTTTGTTTTCAAAATGTAATTCATCATATCTCGAATGCGTAGTCTCTCAAGATTGTTGATTAGAGCGTCTTCCATATAAAACTTCAATATCTTCCAGATTTGATTAGTTACAAAGTTTTTAATTTAATGTAAATTAGTTTCATACATAATTGTTCATCGTCGTCTGGCAGTTGTATTCGTAGCAAGGAGAAAATATTTTTCTTGCTAATTTTTATCCAATTTTCTCCGCTAGCTATGGGCTAGATTTTTAGTTTGCTCGGCCTGCGATCTGTTTTCCAATACGAGTATTCCTTGAAAATTTCCTTTTCGTATTTTGGTTCGTGTTTTCTTAATCTTGTTGCGATGGATTGATTAACTTGGTTTGCTGGTTCTCCCTCTACAAATGCTTCTGTGTTAGAGCAGACCTCTTCAGTTTTTGAGTCATTATAATCGGTAATGGTCTCACCATCAGATTCTGGATTATACTCTTCAGCCATTGTCTTCTATGTTTTCAGGTAAATTTTCTGAAATATTTTCCAGTTGCTTAATTGGATGCGTTCGGCAGAGTACATCAGCCGCGGCATTGTCCTTGCCTTTCTTGTACTTAATTACGTACATATATCCTTTAAGGGGGTCACCCCGTGTGCTGGCCCGTTTTTTGACCTTTTTTATGATTTTTTTGTTACGAAAGATAACAATATACAACTTTGAACTTTTCACTATATACTTGTTAACATTTTAACAGTAAATTGTGCAAGTTAAGAAACAAAATCTTTATTATAGTACGTGTGGCGCCACTCCGAAGACACCCATATCAACAAAAAGTGAGTCCATGGCTGGCATGATTCCGGAGGCACGGCTTATCTGAAATCAAAAAACCAAACCGCATTTTAATCTGTGAAGCTGTGAACACGGCCTGAACACGGACATTTAAAAAATATTAAAAATTGAGTAATTGACACGGTTTTGAATTTTTTTTCAAATTTCATGATTTTTTTCGATTATTTTCTTACGAAAAAAAACGGTTTGGAATTTTCTAATTATCCTAGATCCGGCCGTGCGTACACATGTGCTGAATCTATACTACAAATTTTAAAGCAATCGATCAAACCGTTTTTGAGATATCATGCCGGCCAATTCGAAAAACGTGGTTTTGAGAAAAACGCGTTTGAAAGGTAAAAAACGATTTAAACAATGAAATCTTTACTCACCATTCATCTGCTATGCCTGCTCCTTTAACGATCCCTTCATCTTCCTCTTGAAAGTCCCTTAAAGCTGCTTGTTCAGCTCTTGCTTCAATTCTGGCATTTTTTGCGACTTATAATTCCCAAAATTCTAGACAAAAGTCTTGAATTTTTGGATGTGGATATATCTCCTTTATAGAGATTGAAAACTTATTTTGGTCATACGTTCAATATATATCTATAGATATGTTTATTTAGTTATAAAAATCGACGTTTCGACCCGTCTTTGGGTCTTCCTCAGGATAAAAATATTATTATAAAAGTGTCTGTAAAAAACATACATT
>JAAAKG020148800.1:0-31959 GCA_010014905.2 Druon quercuslanigerum | reverse complement strand
CAAAGAATTTTCAAGTATTTACGGTATTTTTAAAACTCCTAAAATATTTTAAATTTACTACTCTCAAAATGCCTGAGAATTTTTAGAAATACCTTAAAATCTAAAAAAAAATCCCTTTAAATTATTAAAATAAACATTTCACAGGAATACACAATACAATTCAGAAATAGATATAGAGATATGAACTGAATATCGCACAAATTTCAGATGGATTTGTGGAAAACGTCCCGGCACAAAGTGAGGTTATATTAAGTTCACCCAAAATTGACGTAGTTTTATACTTAACTTTTATATACTTATTTTTATTACTTACAAATAATTATCACAAGACACACGGGCAACAACCGACACACGCACCGACTTATTGACATTACATAACTTCACTGACCTAACCTACTGCAAAAGCAGCCGGCTAGTTCCGTGTTCGCAGTACCATGTGCGGAGAAAATGAAGGCGTAAAGCGAGAGTGAAAGAGAGGGAAATATCTGTATATATTTGTCTCGTTCACTCTTATGATCGTTTCTGTTGTACGCCAACGTTTCTGCTGCTATGGGTTTCATAGCAGCAAAAAACGCAAAGCACGAAGCTACAAGTGGGCACCCTTACTGAAAGGCAAATAATAGCTTTTATATAAGCATTAAATAACAAAACTTTTTAATTTAGAATTTAAAGATTTTGTGCTCCGCTGGGTACTCATGCTGCGCGCACGTATATGCGCCGCAAAATTTGATCACAGGATAATTAAAAACATGCTCGCATTGTGCGCGTAACATGCAGTCGTTCAAAGGGGCTAAGAGTTTATTTACATTGGGGTATTTATCGTCGAGTGCGGCTTGCATACTCATTCTAATATTAGAAATTTCATGCAGATACCACTCGTAAATTTTACGGGAGGCAAAACGTTGTTTTACATGTTTGACTAAATCCTTAATTGTTGTTAACCTTTTTCCGTGAATACTATCTCGTGCTGCGCCTTTTAGTAGGGCCCATACGGCTTTAAGATACTGTGTTTCGCAGTTAGCAGACACCAATGATTCTCCTTTTATAATGTCTTGAATAAAATCCATAACAAGCATATTTTTCCTGTCGTAACAAGGGATATTCGTGATTCCTTGTTACACAGCGAAACAATCTGCTATGGATGCCATCATAGCTTCACTGAGTGAGCGATTGATATCGCCCGTAAATTGAGTTTGATTTGGATCATTAGGCATTTGGTGAACGTTTTTATTTACTTTTCAAACAAGTGATTGTCCATCAATAGGCGTTCTTGAACAAATGCCGAAATTTCAATTCATGGAACAACTACAGCAAAAGAATTCTTGTTCTTATAATATGAATTTATACTCACATTTGTTTTAAATCAAATAATGCTCGTTGCATTAGAAGTGGATTGCTTGACTAGAATCGCATTCATTACTGGCCGCGAGAGCCTCGTTCGTTCAGTAGAACACACCGGTAATGGCTAGACAGTCCTACTTTTAGTGCCCCTTACATACAGGGCTTAACTATAATCACGCTTGATTAATGACTGACAGTTGCATTTATCGTAAAGTAGAAAAGGCGGTAAAGGTTAGACTGCTGCACCTAATTCAAGACATGACCACGAAAGTTAGAATAATTTCATCTATGTGTTTTCTCGAGGGGTTATTTCGGTAAAAGTTACTAATAACCTTTTTGTAATATGTTTAGGTAACTTGCATTAGATACTCTAATGTATTACTGCATCTTTATAATTCATTAATTGATTAAACGCGGTGCTGAAATGTGAGCAAACGGTCTGATCCGAAACGCGTACCTATCACTTCGCGACCGACTGCCTTCGTTGAGTAGATAGAGGCAATAAAGGTTTGACATACTTGATTCATTTAATAACGAATGGAAAAGTGTTGATTGTGTCTATTAATTAAACCTTTAATTTTGACTTTGTTTTGTCATAAAAATTGAATTAATTTTATATTATTAATTCTGTTACAGGATTTCCATTCACGAGTGAGCAGTTCGTGAACGAGAGATTCTTACAATGGAATTAATCTTCTTTTTCTTAGACTATTAGGATTTTAAATGATGAAGATAATTAAAATGTGTAACGCATTGTAGATTGTTTTCAGGCTACAGTTTAAATAGCCTTAAGCATTGCCATAATTTGAATTTGGGAATTTATTCAGACCATATAAAATGATTTTAATTGACCAAAGGGTTTCAGTCTTCCGTATGAATTAGGTTGTACTTAGATTGCGATTTATTCGAGTAATTTCGAGTTTAAATAATGAATTGTCTATGAAATAGCTATCTTAAAATTAAACTAAAATTAAACTTTATTAATAAAAACACAAAATTTAAACTGAAGTGACATTCCCACCTCTGCCACCAAATCAGGTGTAACGTCCCAAACAAAAGGTGAGGTTATACGGTTGGATACGTTGTCACTTTTCAGTTCTGTGAGAACTGTGTCAATTTCAGTGTTTTTATATGAGAAAGAGATGGTCAGAGTAAGACGGATTTATTATAAATTAATAGAGCAGACAATTAAGTTACAAATGTTAAGTTACACATACCTTTCCTCTTAAGAAAGGGCGAGAGAGTGTCGCTTTGTCGATTGGATCTCCGTTGTAATCGCAGTGCAGCGACGAAGCCCTACAGGATGTTTTTTTAGTTAATACAATACACAAACAAGATTCACTATGGGTAGTGCGATACAGGGCCCTAAGTAGCTGCCCAATTAACACTTGAGTTCTTATTATGAACGCTAACACCGCGAACTTTATTTCAGAAAGACTCAATTAACGACGGCCGAAAGAAACAAGGGAGAATCAGGGTTTATTTGGCCTGTCGTCCCTATCTCAAGAGATAGGTTTGCAGTTGCGAGCACGTTCCTGATTATTTGTCAAAACACACGTTCCGGATTAGTTTTCGCGAGGCACGTACGCTCATAGAATTGCATTTCAATTTTTTAACTTAAGAATATCTAAACCTTTTTTTTATAAATTTAAATATTCTCTGGGATTTCGTATGTCCGGTACCCCTAGAGAAAAAGGTTTTCTAAAAATTAAAGGATGTTTCGCTTGGTGGTTAAGAACCCATCTTAAACTGTACGTCCCCATCCCACCACCAAGTAAGTGTGTGGAAGGTGTGTGAAGGATAGGGAAGAAGGTACAAAAAAATGTATGCCCTTAAGGGACACATTAGAAGCTTCCATCCATAAATGTATCATACATTTATTTTATTAACTGAAATGTTGCAAGACAGTGATAAATAACTAAAATTTTACTAAAAAGGGCTTTATGTGTAAACAATTTATAAATAAAAGTTTGAAATCTCACTTTTTTATATGGCAAAATAATATTATTGATGATTCAAACCAGATAGCTGTCTGTACTTGTCTCCAATCTGCTTTTTCCTTAATATCTAACCTCTTAGCTGATTCTAAAACCTTTTTCTGGCCACGTTTATCTTCCTAAAAGTTCTTCGATACAATAAAGTAATAAAACGTGTGACGTTGCATATTTTCTGCAACTCACATATTCCCTTTTAAATAACTTTTTTTGTAATGATAAAGCTTTCGTGTTTACGCCGATAGTAGAGAAATGGGGCACTTCTATATTTTGTTATGTTTTTAATTTATTAAATTTGTTTTATTTCATTTTATTATTATTCTGATTTTGTTACATTAAGGTATACGACTTTTTTATTGTTGTTATTAATTTTAAGAATCTAGGGATGTTTTAATTTGTTTGCACTTATGTAATTCCGCGGTCTCGAGTGAGAGCTATAAGGATTTCTACCACCCACGCAAACGTACGATCAAGATCCATCGCCGTCTCGACTTCATCATATCTTCAATTCCATCGGCAACCCCTTTTGACATCCGTAGCATCATTGACTGTACTGTCAATAAAGGATGGAAGGTATCGCAAAAATTGAATAGTGGTTATCCGAGATACAAGGCACGTTCCTGTTGAGGGTAGATCGAGGCAGTTACTATGGAATTTTCCACGAAAATAGGTAACTGCGCCTGCATTTTTTTTATCTACATGGATGTTTTGTTGTGAACAGGCATTCCTTGGCTTTAATGCCTCTTGTTTTTTTTTATTTTTATCAGGAGCATCGAACAGTCCACTCCGCACCTGCAGTAAGGATAAAGGGGCTTCTCCTTAGGCTGGGGCGAAAAACCAACATTGTGCGTCCAGGAAACGCCTGGGTGCGTAAAAGTGGCCAAGTCCAATCCGAAACTCAGCGCAATTTGAAATTTTGAAATCGGATAATATCTTTATTCTGTTCTATGAGGGTGAAATCTCGAAATTTCACTAAAAAACACTAAATTTAAGGTTTTGCAAAAATGGGCTTAAAATCGATACCGATGCCTTCCAAGTGTGACTTTACGACCAAAAGTCATCAGAGGGTCACGCGTCGAGCCGAGAATTTTCTAAAATTAAAAACTTTTAATCAAACATTAAAAATAGAAATATTAAACCTAAAAATATGAAATTTCATTAGTTACTTACAACTTATCGCAGCTTCATTATTCATGAAGAATTATGGAGCTACGGTAAATAAAACGGCCGTTGGAGTTTTTCCTTATTATCGTTTACTATAATTGTTTAAACAAACTAATCATAATTTAAATGGAACTCCAACAACCTCTCTACCACATCTTAACTTAACTAATATTTTTCTAATTATCTTTACATGCCTAAATTACTGAAAACCACCCTTGGTTAATCAAGGTGTGGGGGGGGGGGGTATGCAATTATATTTAGAAAGTAAATTACTCTGGATTATTATTTTTTTTTTTTTTTCTTGACACTTCAAAGGATAACGCGTGGTTCGCTCAAAATAGAAGCGAGTTGCCGGCTTGGTATTTTTTTATTATTTTACTCATCTTTTAATTCCTGTTTATTTTTCTAATTTCTATACCGCCTTGTAACTCGGAATGTTGGTTAAGCTCCCCGGTTCCGCCAGTGCGCCGGAAAAGGATAAAGAACGAGGGAGAGAATGAGCGAGAAGGTGAAGAAGGAAGAAGAGAAGGTGCGCGTGAGAGTGAATGAGAGAGGCACTGGCGTACGTGTTTGACCTTTGCCGTAATATTTTCGTGAATAACAAAAACACGACGGCAGGCACGTAATGTCATTAACCAGGAATTTTCGAGTTATTACCGCTATTCAAGCACTCGGCAGATGTGCCCGAACAATGCTAATGACTTTATAGAGAGTAAGCAAAATCGTCGTTGGTAAAATTCTGCCTCGGGGAAATTCTGCTTGAAAAATCTGGCGAGCAGATTTTGGGATACTTGAGGTTGTCATCTTGCCGTTCTGACATAAAACGTTATAATGTTGTTTTCTTTACTTAAGTTTTGAATGAAAACTTTTTTATTCTTTTTAAGCTTTTCTATATCTTAAGAGCAAGTTTTTATTATTTTATTGAATTGCAAAATAAATTTTTATTTTCTATCCAGAGATGATTTACGAATTGATTACAATTTTTTACATTCTGTTTCTTGAAACTGGAAGTTTCCGATTTTGTTCTTTATCTAGTTCTGTTCTGCAAACCTTGAACTGTGAATGCAGATAAATTATTTTAGAAATAAATCGTAACTTTAAGTGTTAAAAAGTGTATTCTAATTGGTTTCAATAAAAGATTCTGAATCCGTAAAATATTTAACAATATCCAGATTTTTATCTTAAAAATTACATTGTTTTAATTCGAAAGTCTTAGTCATTACTTTATATTTATATTCGTAATCAAAGGCTTTCGTTAAATTAAACATATTTTTCCAGTTAAAAATATTTAATTTTTAAATAATTCTATAATAATTTTTTTTATTAAGAAGAGGAACAATTCAATACTTAGCAATATAGTCATTTTAAAACATATTTAGAAGTTCTCATAAAAAGATGCATAACAACTTCTAAATTTATCAATATATTTAAATAAAATGTTGGGATTTTTCAGGTAAATTTAAACTATTTGAAATAAAAAAATACTAAATTAAGAAATGTTTCCTTAAAAAAAATGTAATTTCTAAATTTTCCATGTCTCTAGCTTAAAATCTAGAGCATTGCAAATAATAACGTTGACTTACTTTTTTGAAAAAAAAATATGAATCATTAAGCTCTATAATTTATGAAAGTTAAAAATTCCAAATTTTTTATTTTATCTGCATATCCTTTTAAATTGTTAAATTAAAAAGTGTTAGTACCTTCCATTTTTACCTGTATATTATTGATAATGTAAATACAACATTTTTTAAATTAAAAACTTTTAATCTTGAACTTTAAAACTTTAAAAATCCAGAATTTTACTTTGAGTGTTTTAGTTTGTACTTAAAGTGACTGGGAATTATTTTTTTCAATGAAAAGGGTCACCCTGTTTGTTAACCTTTGTTAACTAAACAATTGCAAATACTTTTAATTGATACAGGGCATTATTAGTCATTAATAAATTGAAACGCTTGCAATTTGAGTTTAAAATAAAAGAATTTATAATGAAGATAATTTTACAACCGTTGATATAAAAGTTCATAATTCTATGCATTATAAGATATTCAAAACGAAACGATATTATATTGATAAGCTGAAAATTATACATTATGCTAAAATTCAAATTGTTAAAAATTTGCTGATTTGAAATTACGACCTTAAATAATACTTTAAAGCTTTCAAAATAAAAAGTAATTTTATTTTCCAAAATTAAATTTTAATACGTTGCGCTCATGTTTTTGCTTAAAAATGTCACTTAATTATCAATTAAAGTTTCTAACAAAGATTCTATCGATCTCTGGCATGCGTTTGGCCCTGTCCTAGAGTGGTTGAGTCGGACATTAAAATTTTTTTTTAACTAATCCTTATTGTCTAGGAACTTGATATTACTCGCATCGTTGGCAAGGATTAACGGAATTTAGCACTATTTCGTAATTACGTATGTTTGGTTTGTCTGGCCGGTATGCACCATCGTATAGAATATTCAAAGATTCTTCATTTTTGTCTACTAGATCATACCGGTAGGCCCAGATGCCCTCCACGCGTATTTTAATTCTTCCATAATTTTCAGCATCCGCTAGTGAGGCTAGACCGAATGCGCGCAAAATCGGGGGTCCAATTTCCTGATATTCCGGATATCATAGCTATATCATAGCTATATAGCTATATAGCTATATATATCATAGCTAGTTAATACCTGATGAGCTAATGCTCCCTCAGGTTTTCTGTTTATGACGGCAGTCGTACAAGTAAGTTTATGGAGCTCCCGCCGAGACTTCGACGGCTGTGCGGGAGCGGGAGGATCAACTCTCGGTTGTTTGCGACAGGTGACACAGCCAGACCCTGATTCTGGAACAAAAATTTAGGTGATAAAAGAATTATGTTATATAAAAGTAAAATAATGTATCAAGTCATAATTTTTAGTTGACAAAGAAATGTTATTATTACAATAAAGAAATAAGTGAACAATACGCAGAAGAATATTTCGTTAAATACTTTTATATAAGTGGTGGAACATTTCCATATAATTTGAGCGCCAAAGACATTATTTCACAGAATCGAACAGTTTTTTCAGTATTATCTAGTAAATATTATTGAAAATTGGATTCCAAATTCAAAAGTGTCCAAAACTTATACAAAATTGGTTACTTGCACCAACTGTTTTTCAAATATAAAAAAATCTTGTGAGCATCTTCACTTGTAGTGATTGCTAGAGAGATTGATTAGCAACCTGATTCGGAGCAGTGTTGTGGAGTGAACGTTTTATTAAATAAATAACAAGAGAATTCCAGATTAATCTAAAAATTTTATAAATCCTTCCTCACACTACTCCCCTCCCCACCGAGTGAGTCATGCTTACCCCGAAAAGGAAACGGCTTAATGGTGTAATAACTTTGCGTAACATAAATGAACCACGGAATTGTTGTATGTCAGTTGGACAAATTGAGAACCTGGAGAATCCAACGATCTGTTGACGTGATCTTCGATAAAAATTTCCCAAGAGGCAATCTGAATGAAGGTCTTACATTAAAAATTAGGCATTTTTGAAATTTTAAACGACGAGTTTGGTAAGTGAGCTTTAGGTAATTAGCAAATAGCAAATAGTTTACAGTCGTGTTTTCGTTCTTGTCAAAAACATTGAGGTAGGTCAGAATCACGTACACTCGTGCCTCTCTTTTTCCCTCTCACGTGCTTTTTCTCTCTCTCTCTCTCTCTCTCTCTCTCTCTCTATCTGTCTGCTTCCTCTCAACTCTCTTCTCTCGGTCACTCCTTCCTTCTTTCCTCTCGCACAGGCGCACTCAGTGGGCCCGCCGCCGCTCTTACGGCTCGCGGCCAGCTTTACGCCCGGTCACCAAGAGCAAGACTTTACTATGTAATATCAGTCCAGATTCGATTTTCAGAAGAGCTAGAGCCTCTCTGCCTTTCTGTCTGGATCATCGTGTTTCTATCCACAACCTTCTGCGAATTGCCATTGTCGCTGTGTGTCTTTTCGGATGTTTATTCGATTAAATTCTCAAATTTTTTGTTGTTTGTGTTTTATGCAGTGTCTTCCGGGTATCGCGGTTAGCAGCTAGCATGTTCGTTGGTGCTAGAGGGATTCCTCTACGATGCCAATTCCTGTACAGTGTTTAGTGTCCTGTGCTTTCTCGTTGGTTGATCGGAGTTCGGCCAAAAGTTTGCTCTTTGTTTAATCCCACTAAAATCCCTTTTCGTAGCAGACGTGGCTGGCCGTCAGGTTATTACCCCATCATTAACAGGGAATTTTAACACAGCCTCTTTTATCAGAGCGACTACGTCGCGCCCGACAAGCCCAGGGGCTATCACCCTCTACCGCTGATTGGAAGAGATGAGCAGCTGCCCGAAAACGAGTTCTGGCAGAACGAGAGCGGCAAGTAGCACATGCTCGCACCAAGTACATCGAGGAAAAGAATCGACGCGCAGATGAAGAACGCGTACGCCGAGAGGAGCGGGCCCGCATCGCCGCGGCAGCTCAATTCCCCGAGTAGCCGGCCCAGGCTACGGTCCAGAGAACCCTCATGCAATAATTCTAAGACGTTTTATACTTTTAGAGATTCGCAGAGGGGAATACTCAACATGGGCAACTCGTTTTACGGATACCTCGTTTCGCAAACAGATCCCTCGTGAACTCCCGACTGTGAACCTAACACGTCGGGATTCTTCACCGATTACCGGTCCTAGTCGACCGATCTTCAGGAACTATCTTACCTCCCTACCCTGCACCCGCGGTGGCTCATCCAGCACCGGGTGAGCTTATAAAATTTAGATTCGTCCTCGTGGAGGCGCTTGAAGCAGAAGCACTCGGCAAACACTGGCTCTAAGAGTCAGTAATTCTGACAACCACGGCCGTCACCCATGGACGGACTATCCGCCTGGCAAAGGCTTATCTACAGGGATATAAAGCGCTTGCAGCTGCCTCTCCCTTATAGCCAACGAAACATTCCACAGGGGATGCAAAAGTTGGACGCTTGGCATTCCAACCGGTCTGGCAATCAGTCCAAAACACTAAGCATCCTACTGAGGCATTTTTCCCCCCTTTTCTCGCTAAACCCTACGCACTGTTTATCTGCCCCTCTCTCCACTTACAAACCGGAGTAAATAACAAAATTAGAAAACATATCTCAACTAATCTTACTAATCTAACTATATCTATCTAACTATAAAATATTATATATTTAAGCAGATGTGTCAATAAGCTTTGCCTAAGCTTTGCAGATGTGTCAATGCTTTTAAATTTCCCAATAAGGGAAATAAGCTTTGCCAATTTTACCAAAACTCTGTTGAAATGTAGCTTCACTGAATGATCAATATGCATAATTTATTGACATATTGGTTCACATTGGTCCATTATATTTGGAAGATTGTAAGAAATTATTATTTTTCTTAACTCTTTAAACAATGAGAAGGCAGTGTTTTTAAATCGGAGACAGACTAGGTCAGACAAGCAGTTTAATAATATGACCTTCTTGTTGTTTCAATAGAGATAGAAATGTTACATCATCACATAGTTTTACTACTTTCTTCTATTTATCACGGTTTCCCCGTTTATTTCGTTTCCAAATTATCATAGAATTTATAATTCATTTTCTTTGCCCTCGATATCCTTGATATAGATAAAGCACATGCTATATCGTTTTTAGCATTATATGCTATGGTACAGCTGTGCAAATATGATAATCCTTCTCTTTTAAAAATTATCGTGTCATGACAAATTATGAAAGCTCTGTTGTTACTTTTTCTCAATGCTTAGTCTATGCTTAGTCTATGTAATAAAACAAAACAAAAATTTAAGGGTTGCTCTAAAACCTATTAAAAATTCAAGCAGGGAAGTCAGCATTTCCCAATAATCAAAATAATTGAGATTTTTTGATTCTATTATGAATGTCAGAAATGAGTTCTAAATTAATTTGCCATATATATCCTAACATAAGAAGTCGTTAAATTTATTTTATGAATTGCATTAAAATCATGGGGTAAAAACGTAAAGTGCTACCTTGACTACTTTTTATTGATTTCCTTGATTGTTTAAATTTGGTGGAAATACTATTGTCAATCATCAGGTTTCTGTGGGAACATGTCGAGCAATTTGCATGTTGGGAATTCAGATTCATTTTTAATCACTAATTTTTATAATGGTAATTGAAGATGTACTTTATTATATATTAATTTGTAACAATTTCGAAGACCTTAAATCGTATAACCTTCAAAACTATCTCACTTTTAGAATGAAAATTCCTAATTTCAAATTTAAACTTTTGAATAGAAAGCATAACCTTCTCAAACTGGTACCGTCCTTGAATTTTTTACAATCATAAGCAAGGTGGCGTCTTGACCGAGAAACTGGGAAAGACCGACAAATGACAGGAAATTTAATTAGAAGACTAAAAATTTGAATATCCATTTTTGGTTGAACATTAAACTTTGTTTTCAAAATTCAGCAATGTGGATAAAAATTTGTCTTTTTTAATTTAAAATTCAAATTTAACTATTTTGCTAAAAATTAACATATCCTTGTGTTTAAAAATTCTTCTTTTGGGTAAAGAATTTAAATCATTATAATTTTGGTTAAAAATTCATCTTTTAATCGAAAAGCTAAATTCTTTTATGATAATTTTAATGTCCATTTTTAGTTGAAAATGAATTTTGTTTTCAGAATTCAACAATGTGGATAAAAATTTTTTTGTGTTAATTGAAAATAAAAATTTAACTATTTTAGTAATTCGTTATTTTAGTTCAAAATTCATATTTTGGGCTAATATTTACACTCTTTTATGCAGCAATAATTTTTTTGTATGAAATATGATCTATTTAATAGAAAACTTGTTTTCTCTTAGAATGAAAAAAATTTTTTGCGAAAAATTTAACCTGTTCTATTTCACCTTACACTATTCACTTCTAAAATAATCTCTTTTCTGCTGGTCGTCTTTCCACAGCATTTTGGCGATTGACAATATTATTTCATCAAAATTTGATGAAATTTAAAAACTTAATGGTAATACAAATTAATAATTAGAACCTTCGTATTTTTAGCTCAAAAACTCAACAATCCCATACAAAATGCAGCTGTTTGTTCGAAAGTTGAGCTACTTCGTTCAAAGATTATTTTTATTAGTTATGGATCCATATTTATAGCTAGCATTTATTACTTTATTTAAAAATTAAACTATTTTGTTATTTATTTGTTTTTGGAATAAAAACAAATGTTTTAAAGATAATATAATTACATAATTTTTCGTTTAAAATTTATCATTTTTAGTCCTCTTAATCCTCTTGAATGACGATGTAAGTATCTTATTAAATCTCATGTTTGTTGTTGGAAAATTGTCTTCTTGTTAAGAAATAAATTTTTCTAGTAAAAATGTAACTGTTTGCTTAAAAAGTATTCCGTGTTAGTTGAGAATTAAGTCTATCCTTGGAAATTTGTCTTGATTTGTTAAATTCCACTGTTTTTTTTTTAAATTGAAATATCAATTATGAATAAAGGTTCAACCGTATTCTCCTGAAAAGAAAGCTGTGTTTAAAATTTTACTTTCTGTTGAGAATTAGCTTTTTTTCTGTTCTTCACAAAATTAAAAAAATTGCTTAATAATATTTGAAAACCCATTTCTATTATTATTAACATTTTTTATGCTGAATTCACTCTCCTAAAACCGTTGTTTATAATAATGTATATGCACATAAAACCATCAATTACCAGATCTGAAATTTTTTGTATTAATTTTTGACAGAAAAAAAAGTTTTGGTGATCGAAAACCAAACTCTTTAAACATTCAGAAGGCGATGTTTTGGAAATGCAAACACACTAGGTCATGTTAAGAATTTCTCAATAAGGCCTTCTTATTGTTTCAAAAGATTTAAGAATGTGATACTACGGCTTTGTTTAATTAAACTGTTCTACTTTCAAATTGCCATGCATATAACTTTTTTAAAAATTTTTATTTACAGTCCTGAATAATTTTTTTTACCAGGAAATAAAATTTGCACTGTCGAATGAGGAAATATCTTGACTGTTTAAAATAGTAATTTTCTACTAATCTTTATTGTCTTACTTCTCACTAATAAATTCTGTGAATCCTTACCTTAAAAACTTATATTTGTAGGTGTCTAAAACACCTAGAAAGCAAAACTTTAGACGATAGTTTAAAAATTTGTTAATAAAAAAATTATAAGTAAAAATTGAACAATACGTGTAAAATTTCAGAAAAAAAATACAACTATCCGGCAATTTTTCAAAAGAGTATTATCGATAATAAAAATAAAAATTAGAAGAAACTTAAAAATTTGAATAAAAACTGTAACTATCTATAATTAATAGAGAAAAATATAGTTATAAACAATTATAAGTCATTATATTTGTAAAATTTTATTACAAACACACGTTAATTATTTCAGAAAATCATCTCAACTTTCTAAACCTATTTTATCAGTATAAAATAGCAGTTTATTTATTAGAAACAATGTTTATTTAAAAACCTGAAAAAATCATAATTAGCGCCGAAAACTTGAAAAACCCAATTTTTTACTTAAAAATGGTCTTTTGCGCCTTATAAAAGATACATGTGGGAGCAATATTTCGAAAGTAGTTATTTGTTTTCTATAGATAACTGTGAAGAGCAATTTCAAGTTTCAACTCAATTGGCATAATATTGACAAATCTGATTAAAAGTTTCGAAAACGCTTGCTTTCTCAAGAAAAATAGTTAAAATCCAAAAATATTCCAAATCCGAAAAAATAAATTCCCTAATTTTTCATTTTTTTTTAACAGATGAGGGTTTTCACTTGAAGTTTCCCATGTAAAATGCATGGGAAAAAATCACTTATTTTAGTTTTCAGAAAAATTTTGCATAGTTTGAAAAAATGTGACTGAAAAGTCTGGGTGCCCCACGAATACCTGAAAACTACCCTTAAAACCAAAAATGTCAATTCTTGATGAAATCGACATTTTAAACACTGTATTCTCGTATTTTTTTACTGAAAATGATTAATATTGATCTATTAAAATATTTATTATCATTTGGTTGATAAAATTTTAATTATTGAAATAAATGGAATTTGTTTCTGAATTTTTTTTTTGAAAATTCTGTTTCCCCCCTAAAAATTATGACTATTAGTATAGTGTAATATTTATTGACATTCTTTCATTAATTCCTAATTTTGCAAACGAATGGAATTTGTTTAATTTTTTTCTCTCGTTATTCGTTTTTTGCCTTAAAAATTAATAATGTATTAGGCTAGTAGAATATTTATTAACATTAGTTTAATAATTTTCAAATGTTTTAGTAAATGGAATTCTTTTCAATCATTTTTTTTTATTACAAATTATTATTTCTTCAGTTGAATATTTATTCACATTTTTTATTAATTTTATATTTCTGAATCTTTTTGTTATAAAAATTATTACAATTGGTCAAGTGGAACATTTATTATCAGTGGTTTATTAATGTTTTAATATTTAAACAAATAAAAATTTGTTTCAGTAGTAGAACATTTATTAACATTCTTTTAGTGATTTTTAATTGCTTAAGCAAATGGAAAATAATTAAATTTTTTTTCGAAAATTCTTTTTTTTTTACAAATTATTACCGTTAATCCAGTGGAATCTTAAACAGCTGTGGTTAATTCATTTTTAATTATTTAAAATAATTATGGTTTACAAAATTAAAAATTAATGCATCAATATTGATAAATAATTCACTAGACCGAGTGTAATAATTCTTATTTAAAACCCGTTCGAAACAAGATCATTTAGAAAAATTTTATTTGTTTAAATAAGTAACGATCAATGAACTAATGTTAATACATATTCCACTAGACCTATAGCAATAATTTTAAGGAAAAAAAAGCAAATTAAAAATTTTTACTAGCAAATTCCTTTTGTTTGAAAAGTTAAAAATTAATGAGTAAATGTTATTACATATTGCAATAGACTAACAGTCATAATTTTAAGAATGAAAAAATTGGTCGAAAAAAATTATTTAAACAAATTCTATTCGTTGAAATAATTAAAAATAATTACCTAATGATAACTACTATTCCACTAGACCAATATTAATCACTTTTAAAGATGAAAATGAATTTTCTAAAAACAAAATTTAAACAAGTTACATTTGTTTAAACAATCAGAAATAAATGAAAGAATGTTAATAAATATTACACTAGACTAATAGGAATAACTTGTAAGCGAAGAACAAATTTTCTAAAAAAAGTACCTAAACAAATTCTATTTGTTTGAATTATAAAAAATTACTTTAACAATGATAATAAATATTCCAATAGACCAATATTAATAATTTTAGGTAAGCAAGACGAGAATACAGTGTTCAGAAGGTCGATGTAATGAAGAATTCAAATTTTTTGTTGTAAGGGTAGTTTTCAGGTACTCGTAGGAGTGTGTTAGACAAACCCTAAAAAATTATTCCAAAAACTCAAAAAAGTGATTTTTCGCCGTATATTCCTTTTCCCTTGGGGGTTTCAGAAATAATATTTGTTCTGAGCTTGTTCTCTTATAAAAATTAGAATCAAATTTTCAGGAAATTCATACAAACGACATATTTTTTATTGAAGAATCAGCCAATATTTCGACTAATAGAATTAGCGGATAAGTTTTCTCTAAATGAATTAGTAGAGTTTCAGCAATTGCGTATTGATATTTCACAAATGTAACGAACTAAAAAGCCCAGTTGGAAGAAAAAAAAAATTAATTAGATAGATTTGGAAAAAAATAATCGTATTGCAATTGAAAGGGAAGTTTTAATTATAAATACTGTTTTGCTTACCAGCATGATGAATGAATACCACAACGATGAAACAGAACACACCAATAACAACCCTCATTTTCTTCAGATAAAGGCTACGATCTTCAGTCTACCCTCTACTTTATTTAGTTTAATGCACAATCAATGTTTTGATTTTTATAGAATTTCAAGTAAATTCAACTTTCTTTCAAAAAATTTAAATGTGAGTTATTCAAATTCACGGAGTTAAGAAAAATGAATTTCTGGTTGGATTAACTAAGGACAAGCCAGTTATAGACAAACGACAGCACAGATTTTTCGAAATGCAATATAGGTCAAGCATATTCATGCTTTATATAGCAGGATCCAATATCTCATTTGTTCTCATTAATTTTTTATATTTCCTTGTATTGTTTTCCAAGAATGAACGATGACTAGTTATTATTGTTAAAGACTATGACAATATTTATTTTCGGTCAAAATGAAGCTAAACATTCAATCCTATAGAATATGGTTCCTTATTACAAAAAAGTTGGGAAACTGAAAATTAATGCAAATGATGAAATACAAATGCAATATGAAATCTTGTATTTACTAGACAATACATTTCTTTTCAAATCTTCATCAAATAATAGTATTCTCTAAGCCTTTTCTTTGAAGCCAGCTACATATTTTGAAAAATTAAAGTCTATTTCTATTTGCGAACCGCATTGCAGTATATTAATGGAATACTTTCCCCTGGAAAAGGGGGAATTGGTCAAACCAATAATGCAAATTTGGCTAGGTACTGACCTGTAGTAGTGGCCAGGCACTGGCGAAATCCATAATGTTAACAGATCTCAGTGATTAAAACAGTATGAGCTAAAAGTTAGTGGGTTAAAACAAATGAACTTTTAAGGTCTAAAAATTTATATATTATGCAAGACTTAAGCGAGATTAAAAATAATTTTGTTTAAAAGTAATAAACTGTTGTTTGCAGTTTTAATTATGTCATATTTTGTTTAAATTTTCGTTGTAAGTTTCTATACTCTTTTGAAATTTAAGAAATTCAAATTAGATTACAATCTAAATTAAAAACCTTGTTTAACGTCCAATCAAATTAATGCAACATCCTGTGAAAACCAAAAATCCAGGAACAAAATTCGGACCACAACGAACAGCCTAAAAGTGCTCCAATTGTTATCTGAAACAACATTTTTAAAAACAAAAATATCAGACAAAAAAAAGTAAAAAAAGGGGAAAGAAAAATGAGATGACAAAAAACGTCTTCCCTTCTCTTTTTCTCTCTTTCTTTTTTTTATTTTTACTATTATCAAATCACAATAAAAGAACATTGAAAATTAAAAAAATAACATTAACAATGTTTCGTTACTCATACAGTACCCTTATTAAGGCATGAAGAATATAAACGATAGCTTCAAAGAAGATGTGTTCTCTCTTTGATACCTAAAAATCTTTTTTATTTTTGTCTGAAATTTTTGTTTTTAAAGTATTTTTTCAGATTACAATTGAAGCATTTTTTGTTTGCTCGCTGTGGTCCAAATGTTATTTTTTTTATTTTTGTTTATTACGTTGGTCTTTGTAAAAGAAAAAAGCCCTCATTTTTGCAAAGGAAAATGCTTCATTTTTCTCTACGATAGAAGTGCTGAACTATTTTGATCCCCAAAATGTTGACAATTGTATAAAATTGTCACATTAGAACGGGAATTTTGGAAAATAATTTTCATTCTGATTCAAATTAGAGAAGACGGGAACAAAAATCCTCATTTAAATACAGTATTATAATTCTTATAAAAAATTCTCTGTTACAAATCAAAGTTTAAATCCTTAATACGAAAAATTATATCCTGTCCCAACTCAGAATTATAATTATTTTCCAATATTCCTTGTTTTAAATCAGAAAAATCTTTTAAATCTTTTAAAATGTGTGTGAAAATGACCTCGTGAAAAAATTTCAACTGAATACCATTTCCAGATTAGATTCAAACAAAATGTAGTATTTTAAAAAAAAGTTTGGTTGACATAATAATTATTACATTTTTCTTTGAGAAATGATCTTGTTTTTTTGAAAGGAAAGGCGAACAGGATTTCGAAATAATAAAAATATATTTTTAGCAAAAAATAAAATAGTTCTATTTTCAAAAAAAAGATGAGTTTGCAAATAAAAAGATTATGTTGCCACATGAAAGGCCAATTTTGAATAAAATACATAAATTTCCAACTTAATATTTAAAGTTTAAGCTGCAAAATGGAAATTTTCTGCTAAAAAAAATAGAATTTTCAACAAAATTTTTAGATTTTCAAGTATAAAATAATTTTTTACCAAAAAAGGAAGTGAAATGTAAAGATAAAAATTAAATTTTTAACAATATAGTGCATGGTGTAACAAAATAAGTGAATTTTGAAAAAAAAAAAAAATTATTAAAAAATATTTTTTTTCAACAAAGTAGTATAACTTTGAAACAAAATATATAAACTTTCAACGAAAAATTAAGTAGTTCATATTCTAAACAAAAAATATTATAACAATAAATAAAGACAGTCAAAGGCAAATAAAAAAGGCAAACTTGAAAAATAAATTTTTAACTAAAAAAAAAGGAAAAATTTTCAGATTAAGTTTTTACTAGACAAGCAAATTGTTAACAAAATGCAAAAAATTGGCAACTAAATATTTAAATGTTTACCTAAAAAAGATAAATTTTCTGTGTTAAAGTTTTAACTGAAAAATTTAATTTGTAACCAAAAATAGAATAGTGAAATTTTTAGATTAAAAATTCCACCTTTTATGAATATATACTATTTATAAGAAAAGATGTGCATTTCCAACTTAAAAAGAAAATATTTTCGATTAAAAATGAAATACTTAAGTTTTCTGTTCAATAAAGTAGTATAACATTAAACTAAAAAGATAAACATCAAACGAAAAAATTAAAAGGCTAATATTCCAAGTAAAAAAGATTTTAATATTAAATAAAAAACCAATTCACTTTAAACAATAAAGGCGAATCTAAAATGAAATACTCAATTTTTAAGAAAGGGTATTTGAAGAAATACTTACATTTTTTACTAAAACTAATGAAATTTTAAGTAAAAAAGATAAATTTTCAAAATAGAAGTTTAATTTTCTTAAAAATAGTGAAGTTTTTAACTAAAAGCTTAATTTAAAAAAAAATCATTTGTAAGAAATTAGTTAAATTTCAGACAGTCGAAATCAATAAAAAGAAGACTATTTTTCTTTGAAACAGATGGTTCTTTCAATGGAAAATTATATAAAAATTTTCGAGTATTCTACTATTATTACGTCACTTTTAGTTCAAAGTGGACATAAGGATGAAAATTTCAAAAAACATTGCAATTTTTATTGTTAAAAATTAGTATTTTATGTTAGAAAAAAGGCATTTGTTTTTTTTTTGTTGATTTAAAGTATCCAAGTACATAAATATTTCGATTTTCAAATTAAAAACTTACTAATTTTTAATTTTTAATTTAAAAGATTCGAAATTAGAGCATTTTTTCGTCATGTTTGATGCATTATTTTTAGTTAAATCACGTGATGCATTTTGAGACCTCACGTGAAAGGAATTATATTTTAAGGTGAAATAGATTCGATTTTACAATTTTTATTTTTCACGTAAAAAGTTCGTAAATACTTTATTTTTCAGGAAAAGACTTAGTATGTTTTTCAAGTTTCACAATATCACCTTTTGATTAAATCAAGGAAGTAAAAAATATTACAAGCAATCGTTCATTTCTTAAGAGTCTTTTCTGAGTTATATTTTTAATTTTTATAACCTTTCTTATTTCTTTATTGTCTTACATTTGTGTAATTAAATTATTGAGAATTTAAAAGCATTTAGTAAAATTTAAATTATTTTTATTCTAGAAAACACTAATATATCAATTTAATTGAAGAAAAGATTTTTGATGAATTTACCGTTTTTGAATAATGAAACGATACTAATGAATTACAAAAGAAAACTTTTTAATGTTCTTACATTATCCGATACACTAGAATCAAAAAATATAAAATTTAATGAACTTGCCTAAATAAAATTTGGTAATAAGTTCAAATACACACTTTTTTATCCTTCAGTTACCATGAATATTTAATTGTCATGCTGACACAGTTTTTTAATTCATTTCATTGGTATCTTTATGAATGTCAAATGTTTAATTTAAATTATACTTTTCGAACATACCTAATTTTTTATGAAAAGCAATAAAGATAAGAAATATTTTATGTTTTTCTCATTTAATTCGTATTATTTGTATCATAGAAGAGATAAAACTGCATATAAATTGCCATACTTAACAATTTTATTATTTAATTTAAATTTTTAGAAGCCTCTAAAGAATACAAAATAATTGGTCCATTTTCGGAAATGATTCCAAGTTTTAAAACATTTTAAATTTATTCAAAAACTCTTCAATCTCTAAACGTATTTGAAGAAATTTTGAGTCTGCAGATCTTCTTCTATTGCAATTCAAATGTAGCTTCTAACTTCACATCTCTAGTGAAGTATTTCGCCTGAAAAATATTTTTTATTTTATTTTTCCTTTTCCACTCCTTAATTTGTTCGTTCTCCTTGATGAAAACGTAGAGAGTTTTGTTTTTGTTGTTGTACATTCACACAAAGGTGCAAAGATGTTCCTGATTTGCAACTGATTGAATTTAGGAATTAGGAAAAATGGGAAAAGTGCATCAAGTTCACTGTTAGAAAACCAGTATTATATTTTAAGTTTATGTGAATTCATTTGCATATAAAATTTATTTGGCAAATTACTACTAGCGAACTTTGGTAATTTTGAATTGGATTACATTTTCAACAGTTTACGCTTAAGGCCAATTGTTCGGTATTCGGAAAATATTTCTGCAAAGTAGTAATATGTAATTAACCCAAACATGTGTCTTTTATTAATTCAGAGAATCAAACTCCTTAAATGCATTAATAATGATTTTTCTTAGAATTAAAGAAAATAATTTTTCAAACCTAAAAGGTATGGATTAATAAATTTGTTTGATTCAATGAGCTCAATTTCCTAGCATTTTTGACTGCAGCTTTAAATCAGTCAGTTTTTTAAAAAAGTTCTTTTTAGCTAAAATTTCTAATTCAACGTATGTTTTTACTATTAGCAATAAAAATAAATAAAATTTTGGACTGTCTCTTTGCCTATATTTGAAAGATGTAATTAAATAGATTGATTCAAAATCATCAACTCAATTTGGTGGTATGTTTTTAGCCGTTCGTTTTTAGAATTTTAATGGATTTACATTGAATTGAAATCATGGGCAGTAACTTACCCTCTAAATGACTGATGCACGTTTTTGTTTGAGTTGTTTGTTGTGAAGTACTTGCATTTTTATTTTCTGACCTAGTTGTTGTATGCAATTTGTTTTAATGTACTCTGTTTTGCAATTTGGAGGTATCGATGATTCTCCGTTTATAGTGTCTTAAATAAAATCTTTAACGGTCAGTTTTTTCCCGTCGTAATAAAGGATATTCGTGATTCCTTGTTGTACAGCGAAACACTATGCCATGGATGTCATCATGTCTTCACTGAGTGTGCGATTGTTATAGCCCTTAAATTGAGTTTGATTTGGATTGTTTGAATTCACAATTAAATGTAGCACGTCCTATGTTCGTAAGTTCAACAAAAGGTTCGCAATAGTATTTAGAATTCGGGTATATTCAATGAAAGTTAGAGATGCCTTAAAGTACATTTATTATACAAACATCTAACCTAAACGGTACAAAGTAAATATTTTAACGATTGACTTACAACACTTCAAAATTATAATTCACGGCGCTAATCTGAAAATTCGTTCAGTTTGGTTCGTGACTGAGCCAACTGACCCGTGACCTAGGTTAAGGGGAACAGGGTCAAAAATTGCAACACTATATATGTACAAGAATGAATTTTGAAAATACAGAGAAATGGGAAAAGTGGCAACGCTGTACAATGGTCAAGGGGCAGAAGAGAATTTTGTGACAAATCAAAGCATAAGGAGTTGTACGGAGGCTAAGTTTGAAGGGCCTCATAGGTTTCACTGAAACCAATTAGGTCCATATGCAAACTTCGTCCTTCCGGAGTTTCATTACCTAGATTTGACAAAGCAGACATTTTATTCCCTTAGAGAGAAACTCACTTTCAGATTTGAAACCTGGTTGAAATTGAACCCTCAAGAACGGCCGCCTTTTAGGGATTTAGAAAAATAGGACAAAAATCTTAAAATATTTTTAGTTAGTTACACAACGTCGGAACATAGATCGTTAGGCATATTCTAAAAGTTTGTTTGTACTTTGTGATGTCTATTTACAAACAAGTGATTGTCTATAAACAGGGATTCTTGAAAAAATGCTGAATTTTTAATTCATTGAACAATTATAGCAAAAGAGTTCTTGTCTCCAAAATATTAATTTATACTCGCATTTGTTTTGAATCAAATAATGCCCGTTGCATCGGAAGTGGATTGCGTGACTATAATAGCGTAGATTACTGGCCGCGAGTGCCTCGTTCATTCAGTAGAACACACCTGTAAGGGCTAGACAGTCCCACTTCTAGCGTCGCTTGAATACACGGTCTGACTATAATCACGATTGATCACTTACTGACAGTTTCATTTATCGTACAGTAGAACAAGCTGTAAAAGTTAGACCGCGGCACGTAATGCATGACGTGACCACGAAAGTTAGGAAAATTTCATCTATGTGTTTTCTCGAGGGGTTATTTCGGTAAAAGTTCGGTATAAGTTTTTTGTAATATGTATAGGTAACTTGTATTAGTTACTATAATGTATTATTGCGTCTTTATTAATCTTAAATTGATTAAACACGGTGATAAAATGTAAGTAAACGGTCTGATCGGAAACGCCTACCTATCACTTCGCGAGCGACTGCCTTTTTTGAGTAAAAAGAGGCGGTAAAGAAAAGACAAACTTGATTCGTTTAATAACAAATGGAAAAGTTTTTATTGTGTCTATTAATTAAACCTTTAATTTTTCACTGTCTTTTGTCGTTAAAATTAAATGAATTTGATATTAACTATTCTGTTGCAGGATTTTCATCCACGAGTGATCAGTTCGTGAAAGAGAGATTTGTACAATGTAATTAATCTTGTTTTTCCGAGACTATTAAAAATCTGAATGATAAAAACAATTAAAGAATGTGGCCCTTTGTGGCTTGATTTCATGCCACAGTTTGAATAGCCTTAAGCATTGCCGTAATTTGAATTTGGGAAGTTATTAAGACCGAATTAAAGGACTTAAATTAAGAAAAGGGAATTGCTGATGAAATAGCTATCTTAAAATTGCACTTAAGTTAAATTTTATTAACTGAAATGCTGCAGGGCAGTAATAAATAACCAACATTTTACAGGAAAAGGGCTTTTTGCGTAAAAAGTTTTTAAATAAAAGTTTGAAATCTTAATTTTTAATAGCAAAATAATAATATTGATGACTTAAACCAGATAACTGTCTGTACTTGTCTCCAACCTGCTTTTTCCTTAATACCTAACCTCTTTGCTGTTTCCAAAACCTTTTTCTGACCACATTTATCTTCCTAAAAGTTCTTTGATGCAATAAAGTAATAAAACCCTTCTTTAATCAAAGTTGAAGCTTCTCAATAAAATTATTTGCCACTTTTTTGAGCACCAAAGTATAACAATTAAGTTCCAACCTAAAATCTTAAATGACCATTTATTGAAAAACAATTTTATAATGTTGTTTTCTTTACTTAAATATTAAATGAAAACTTTTTTATTCTTATTAGGCTTTCCTATACCTTGTGACCAAATTTTAATTATTTTTTTAAATTGCCAAATAAATTTTTATTTGATATCCAGAGATGATTTACGAAACTGCTGAAATTTGCACGTCTAAATTTTTGCATGATTTACTTATATTTGATTAACTGTTTTTTATTGTAATTTTTCGCGTTCTTTTCTTTGAAACTGGAAATTTCACTTTAATTGTTTTTTTATTTTGGTCTTAATTCGTAAGCACTTTAGCTCGGCAGTAAAGTTTTGTTTTGTCTTTGAATGGCGATTTCAATTTTATAGCATAATATTTCGCTCCCCGTAAAATATATTAACAATTTCCAGATTTTTATCTTAAAAATTACATTGTTTCCATTCGAAAGTCTTAGTCATTAACAGAATGTAAAAGTCCGATTAAAACTTTATAAAATATTTTTTACTTAAAAATAACTTGAGAATAATATATTTGTTATCAAAGGCTTTCGATATACTAAAAATATTGTTCCAGGGTAAAATATTCAATTTTTAATTAATTCTATATTAATGTCTTTTATGAAGAAGAGGAACAATTATTCAATATTTCGGTATATTTTACTGTTTGTTAAAAATTCTTAAATTGTAAGCAGAAATTGTTTATTTATTAATTTAAAACTGAAATATTTAATATAAAAAGCCTTGCATCGTTAAAATTTCGAAGACCTTTTAAACTTGGACCGTTGCTATTTTAATTGTAATCGTTAAAAAAAATTCAATTTGCAATGAAATTGCTGAATATCGAATATCGAATATTGAATAATATATCGAACACTTATCATTTGTAGAAAACATTTAAGTAAATTTAAGATATATTTAGAGGTTCTTAAACATGAAAAATTTATTAAAAACTTGAAATGATTTCAAATAATTAAACGAAGCCTGCATGCAGCCTAATTTGAAAGATAATGTAGATTTGTGCAGACATCAAACAACATAAATTAAAAAGTAGGTACAATTCGAAACATTTTAAAACGTATTTAGAAATTCTCAAAAAATAGCTCATATAATTTTGAATTTGAAAAGATGCCTCAAAACTTTTAAATTTATCAAGATTTTAAAAAAAATCTTGGGTCTTTTTAGTATATTTAAACTATTTGAAATTAAAAAAAAATTTAATTTAAGAAATGTTTAGTTACAAAAAATTGAAATGTATTAATTTTCCATGTCTCTAGTTTAAAATTGCATAAAATAATATAGTTCCAAAGTCTTTAATGTTCATTAATTGGTTCTTTAATCTAGATAATTTAATATAATGATGTGGACATACATTTTTGAAATAGAATGTGAATCAATTAATTCTAGCAACTTTGATTTTTATTAGTAAATTATTAATTATTTAAATACCTCATTTTTTAATTAAAAAACTTTAAATCTATAGTTTTGAAACTTTTAAACTCGAGAATTTCACTTTGAGAGTTTCAATTTTTACTTAACTTTTTATTACTGCAAATGGAACAATTTTTAGCTTTAGGGTTCGCATTTATCAATTTTATTGGGCCTAAAAATGTTTCTAAACCGGGAAATGACTGGGCATTCATCCCTTCGATGAAAATGGCCACCCTGTTTGTAAGTCTTTGTTAATTAAACAATTTCAAATACTTTGAATTGCTACAGGCCATAATTATTCAATAGTAAATTCAAACGCTTGCAATTTGAGTTTGAAAAGAAAAAAATTTTAAATGAAGAAAATTTTACAACGGATGATAAAAAAATTCAAAATTTTTTGATTATCAGGTATTTGAAGCAAAACGGTATTATATTGATAAACTGAAAATTATACATTACGCTTAAATTTAAGTTGTTTAAAATTTGCTAATTTGAAATTAAGACTTCAAATAATACTTTAAAGCTTTCAACATAGAAATAAGTTTTTCTAATTTGGCAAAACTGTCTTCTAAAAACTCGTAAGAATGAATCGAATGTTTAAAGAACTCTTTTCCTCTGTTCTTGACATTTGCTTTAAAAATCCTTTTTTCCTGCTAGCAACCTTCCTACTTTTTAAATATGTACCAACCAAACTTTCTCACGAAGATACTCTCAATCTCTTGCATGCGTTTGGCCCTATCCTAGAGCGGTTGACTCGGCCGTTTAAAATTATTAAAACTAATTATTATCGTGAAGGAAGTTGATATTCCTCGTACCGTTCACAATGATGACCTTGATTTAGCAATATTTCGTAATTTTGCATGTTTGTTCCGACTGGCCGGTTTCGAGTGTCATATATAGAATTCAAATCGTGTTCATCTGCGCCTATTAAGTCATACCGGTAGGCCCAGTTGCCCTCCACGCGTATTTTAATTCTTCCATAATTGGTACCATCCGCTTCAGAGCTTAGGCCGAATGAACGAAAAAACGGGAATCCAGTGCCCTGATATTCGGGATATCCAACGATGTAGTTGATATTGTTGATAGTCTTAATTCCCACCTCACGAGGACCTGTTTCTAAAGTCCCATACCTAGTTTCTACCCGATAAGCTTGTCTTACCATAACTCTATTATTTGTGACGACACCCGCACAAGAAAGTTTAGGGAGCTGCGGCTGAGATGTCGACGGATGTTCGGGAGTGTTAACTTTCGGTTGTTTTTTACAGGTGACACAGCCAGATCCTGATTCTGCAACAGAAATTTAGTTAGAGAATGAATTATGTTATTTAATAATAAAATAATGTATGTAGTAATAATTTTTAGTTGTCATAGAAATGTGATTAATACATTAAAGAAATAAAAGAACAATTTGCAAATGAATATGTCGTCAAATACTTTTAAATAAGAGGTGGAACATTTTCATATAATTTAGCATATTATATAACTTCAAAAAATTGTATACTGCATTTTGAGCGCCAGAGACATTGTTAAAAAAAATCTTACAGTTTTTTGACTATCGTTAAGTAAATCTTAGTAAAAATTGGATTCTTAATTTAAAAGTTTCGACAATTTATACAAAATTGTTTAATTTATTTATTGTGATAAAGTAGATATTTCGGGTTTCAATCGTGTAAAAAACTTCGAATTTTGCCGACGTTTCGTGAACATTGCAGTTCACTCATTCAGGGCTGACCTGAAACTGAGGTATCAGGTTATATTGTTCTTATGTATACTCTTCACGATGTCTGCGATTGGCCAAAGCGCCCCACCATGGAGACAGGACGCACCTGATTGGCCAATCAAGGTGAGCTACTTACATCTTTAGCTTTTTTAAATCGGTGCAGGGACAACAAAATCGTTCCAAAATTCTTACAATTGAAAAATAATTTAGGAACATCAAAATCTAAATCAATTTCACATAAAACAAGTTTGTTTCTCTTAATGGAAAGAATAAAGCACAACAAATTTGTCTTACAAACCACCTCCAAAAAATTATTACAACTTCGTCTTTTCCTATCAAATAATCTCAGATTTGATATTTAGTCTACATTGGACCGCATATCATGTGACTAATCCCAACGGATTAAAGATCTTCAAATTTAAAAACAAAAAATTATCTTTGACAAATTACTTACAATAAAGCGTACAGAACTAACTAACACAGTAAAAAACATCTCTGACTATCCTCTTAGCAACGAAATGATTTCAGTTTTTTCTAAAGGACACAGTTTTGTAGTAGCTTTGACCAAAATTCTAAAAGAAGAAATAATCAGTAATTTGGAATCCACAATCTATACCCTTCCACCTAAAACAGCGAATAATATACTCCGTAAGACAGCCGACATTTTACGCCAAGCCCAAATGCCCTTCTCAAACTTAACAAACAGGAAAAAATCGCAATTAAAGAACTTGATAAGAATAAAGAAATTATAACATTACCCGCAGATAAAGGCAACACAACAGTAATAATGAATAAAGAAAACTACAATAACAAAATCATGGACCTTCTAACTGACGATACATACAAAAAACCTAAAAAGGCCCCCACAAAAAAAATCAGCAAAACAAAAACCCTTCTAAAAAACACTAAACTTGACGGAGAAAAAATATCTAAATTAATACCTACTAATCTTATCTCTCCAAGACTTTACGGACTCCCAAAAATCCACAAAAACAATATTCCACTCAGGCCGATCCTCAGCGCAATAAACTCACCTACTTACAAGCTAGCACGCTTCCTCGCCAATAAACTGAATCCTTTCACAGGAAACTCTGTTACCCACGTCAAAAACTCTTTTGACTTTATGAAATAGATACAACAGATTCGCATTGAACCCCAAGACATCATAGTGAGTTTTGACGTAACATGTCTCATTACAAAAGTACCAATCTCTGATACAATTGATATTATTAAATCTTTTGCAAACTTCCCCTCCGAGCTCCTACCTTTAATAGAGCACTGACTCAATAAGACATGCTTCTGTTTTAACAACCAATTCCATAAACAAACCTCAGGAGCAGCAATGGGATCTCCAATGTCACTTGTAATAGCCAACATCTTTAAGGAAAATCTAGAAACCGAAATCTTCAATTAATCCAAGCTTAAACCGGAATTTTGGTTCCGTTACGTGTGCGACACCTTTGTCATCTGGCGACATGGACTAAATGAAGTAAATAAGTTTTTCGATTTTATCAATCTATTACATCATAATATCCAATTCACCATGGGCATTGAACAAAATGAAAAATTGCCTTTCTTGGACGTACCAGTTTACAAAAAATCAGATAATACATTAGGACATGAAGTTTACAGAAAACCCACCCATATAGACAGATACCTACATGCTTCCTCTCAACATCATTCATCTCAAAAACAATCGGTCATCAACTCCCTTGTATACAAAGCTGTCTCCATAACAGATAAAGATAATTTACGAAAGGAATTACAAAACGTTAAACAAATCCTAATACAGAATGATTACACAATCAAACAAATTGATAAAGCAATAAGAAAATACACCCAAGAAAACGATTCAAAACAACCCAATAAAGAAAAAGATAGAAAAATGACCACCGTCCTACCGTACATCCAAACTGTCACATAACAAATAGGAAGAATTCTCAACAAACACAACATCCAAACCATATTTAAACCACCTACGAAAATAGGACAACCTCTAAACAATCCTAAAGACAAAAAGGCACCTCTCAGTGATTCAGGCGTATATAAAATCCCTTGTTCTTATGGCAAAGTCTCTATTGACGAAATCGGGAGAGCGGTGAGCCAACATATAAAGGAACATGAGAGTAAAGTCAGACTAAAACATTTCACGCAATCAGTACTAGCTGAACATCATATCGAAACAGGACATAACATTTTATTTGATAAAATAACCGTCATCGCTGTAAGACACAATATTTTTTCAAGAAAACATAGAGAAGTAATGGAAATCTTAAAGCACCCTAAAAACATCAATAGGGACAACGGTTATAATACCAATCCGATTTGGCTTTGCGTCCTCCTGTATCCATGGTGGGGCGCTCTGGCCAATCGCAGGAATCGTAAAGAGTATAGATAAGAACAGCATAACCTGATACTTTAGTTTCAGGTCAGCCCTTAAGAAATGAACGAAACGTCGGCAAAATTCGAATCTTTGTACGCGATTGAAACCCGAAATATCTACTTTATCAGAATGAATCATCGTGAAAGTATTAAATCAATTTATTTATTATTTGGAAATCTAAAGTTTAAATATGTAGTAAGGTAAACTGACTCTA
The DNA here is from genome assembly GCA_010014905.2 of Druon quercuslanigerum. Lineage (NCBI taxonomy): Eukaryota > Metazoa > Arthropoda > Insecta > Hymenoptera > Cynipidae > Druon > Druon quercuslanigerum. Next base: position 3,293 of record JAAAKG020148800.1, on the reverse strand, counting down.
CTGAGGCTAATACGTTATTTATTCGATTAAAACAAAAAATACAAATAAATATAGATATAATTGAACATATTACTTACAATTATAGAGTACATTAAGAAACAAGAATGGATTGTAATAAATTATAAGGAATTGATTGTTCTTTATTTTTCAATTGAATGCATGTCAAAATGTTAACATTTTGTTTTAAAAAATAATTTTAATAAATTAAATCAATTAATATTAATTAAATTGTTTGAGAGCTTCACGCTTGACTTTCAATTGATTATTTATTCTGAAAAAGTTGTTCCAAATATTTCACTGAAACCTGCAATTCTTACCTGCAATTTTACCAACTGTTCATGTATGTAATTTAAAAGTCACAATTTCAATTATTTTTTGCTTAAAAATTGTATTGACTGAAATTTTTTTTTGGATAGTATTTGAACTGTTTGGTTAAAATATCGTCTTTTTGGTAAGAAAATTTTAACTTTATACATACTTTATACTTAACCCCAGTGCTTTCTTTTTTTTCTCACAAAAATCTTTAATATAGAAAAAGGGCGTGAACCTTCGGAGTTACTTTTATCTCTAAATCTAAATAACTTTTTCTTAAAACAGCGATCTTGTCAAGTTAATCTGATTTTAAATCATTTGAAAAGCAAGAATCAGCAACCTCTTTGAATGCGTTATAACATTTAACAAATTGCATACAAGAAGAATTACAGGTTATTGTGCAAATTTCATGTAAAACATCCACTTTGTTTAATAATGTTTCACACAAATTTCCATTAAATAATGCACTTCCGTATAAGATTTCTCGGATAACGTTGCGCTGTTTAACCCACATTTAACCAATTTATTCAAATTTTGGTTATATACTATTGAATTAAGTGTTTTCAACTCCGATCAAAAAATATAATTCGGGCGGTGCAATGAAGTGAATAATTTGCTATTCTTCGTCTGCTGAAATTATCGGTGAATTGCAACAATTTTTAACATTTAAAATGGTCCTTAATATCCCCCTCCTTTAGGGTGGAGTGGTGACTATAGTCATTATAGGCAATGATACGGAGATAATAGGGGAGTTCTCTTAGGAGAGAGTGAGAGGGCTCTCGGAAGATAGAAGGAGAGGTAACGCAGGAATGGTCACGGACCTTTTGACCACGGGTGGGTTCGCCCTGACCGGGCGTCCATGTATTTCTCTTAGGAGGGAAAGAGAGGAAGGGATTGTTTATGAGGAGGTCCGCTAGTGGGAGTAAAAAATTCGTTGCCAGGGCCACGTAAAGGCTGTTTAACTTAAGGACTATCCCGAAAGATAGAAAGAGAGGGAGTAAAAGAATGGTCACTTTTCCTTCCGGACACCGGTGTTTTTGCTCTTGACCAAGGTGGCGCTGTGTTCGGCCAGGAATTGGTCCAGTCGGCCCATGCTTTTGGGTTCTTCCTAACGGCTAGTAGGGGGAGTTACATAGATCCTAGGACAGCTTGGTGTTTTTATCAATCACCTGTATGCTTGGAGCGCGTCCATGGTCCAAAAAAAGGGAAGAGAAAAAAAAGGGTTAGGATGCAGACGAGTACAGCTGGAATGCCAGCCGTATCAGCGGAACGGATCAGCTAGGATACTAGCCGACCCGTAAAAGGAGGAAAAAGAATTAAACAGAGGAAGAAGGCATATACTAAATAATTTGCTTGAATCACAAGGTTTATTTTATTTTCTTTTACTAAACACTGTCTATTATTTCGCCGTGTGTCAGTTATTTAGAGAGAGATAGTGAATGACAGAGAAAAAGAGAGAATAAAGATTAGTTCTACTCTCTGCAGCCTGAGGCGTGCGGGGCGTACGCGAATCATGCAGGGTTGCCCAGAGCGGATGTCCAGCCGTGGGAGTGAGAGAGAGAGAAAGAGAGAGAGAGAGGAAACAAGTTTTGGTTGGTGGTTGCGTTACGTAACAAGTTGGCCTAGCCCGAGCAGTATTCCGGCCCGGGGAGGTCGATATCAGCTAACAGCGGAGGTCCAGCCATTAGCCTTGTTGATCAGAGCGGATTTCCAGCCTTGATCGTACTGCCGTTACGCGGCGGAGCTCGCCTTTTCAAACCGGCCGTGCCGCACAAGAGTTGGCCAGAGTGGGAGAGGATCGAGTGGTGACAGATGCGCGCGCTTGAGTTAGAATGGTGGGAAATGGTGTTTCGCGCTCTTTGTCTTATTTCTCTCTCACTTTCTTTAGAGTCAAATACTCTTACATCTAGAATAGTTGTCCACCGAATAAATAACCGTCGTATGCGAGAAGGAATCTCGCCCTAAGCGAGTCGCGTATACCAAATTTTTACAATCTTCCTTTTTACCTTTCGTTTTTTCGGTACACCAAGTGCACTGGTACGAACAGCTTTAAGGCATCAGACCAATCAACATAGTCAACGATTTTAGATCCGCTGAGACTTTACCTTCGAAATACTTTAGATTTAGTAAGTCCCACAAAACTGATAAATTATCATGATTTTTTTGAGGAAATTGAGTTACATCTATCAAAAATAATTTTCTGACACCAGAATCTTTGAAATTCTTGGCAACTACTTCTGCATTATAACTTTACCGTTTGTTTGTGCTGAAAAGCACAAACTCATTGTTCAGCAATTAACTACATAATGTTATTTTTAAAAAAACACTAACGCCATCTGCTCATCTACTTCACGAGATTTCTTAACATCATCGATTAGTTTTTGAATATTTTCACAAAATACAAAATATTCTTCTTTTTGCCTGTTTTCCGTTTTAGGGCTAATCAACTGGCATTTCGTTACATCGAAATGGGTGTCAAGTGAATGCTGTAAAGCTTTGATTTCATCATTTAAATTATGTTCAAAAATTTTTCTTTTTTCGTTGCACTTCGAAGCGATTTAGCGATTCATGAAGTTGTGTTAGTTGACAAACCAAATTTGTGCTAATTTTCGATAATTCTTTAGCGGATATTACCCGTAGTTCAGCTTCTTTTTCGTGTCGTGAAACATTAACAACTTTGGTCTACCTTGTTCCATTGAAAACGATATCGACTCATTATCGTGACGCATTTGGTCGGGAGATTTTTTCTGTAATTACATTACACATTAACTTTTCTTTTACATTCTGATCTAATAATGAATTTATGTTTTTCATTAACTCCTTATTTTTACAATTATCACGTTTACTTTTTTCGATAATTGATAAACATTTCCACATTTGTCATTTGCAGTTTTTTTTTTCTTTTATTTTTACATTCTCATCAGAGAAGGTATTAGATTTATGCAAAATTTGACCCCCCTGGTTTTTGTCAAATGTCCACG
>JAAAKG020148799.1:0-10181 GCA_010014905.2 Druon quercuslanigerum | reverse complement strand
GAGGTGTGTTAAGGAATAGGAAGAGGGTGAATGAAAAATGTAAACCCTTAGGGGACACATTAGAAGCTTTCCAATACCAACTAAATTAATAGGACCCAATAATAAAATCCGACTATTATTTGTGAAAAGAAAATTTGTTGGTTCAAAAGTTTACCATTATATTTTTGTTTCAGAATTTATTTGTCTTTGTTTAGAAATAAACTGCTTTGTCAAAAATCCATCCTTTTGGTTAAAAATTATTTTTTTGTTAAAAAGCCATATGTGGGGGCTAAAAATTCATTCCTTTTTGTAGATTTAAATATTTTCGCCTTGAAAATAGAATAATTTGGTGGAATTTTTTTTATTTATGAACTGAAAAAGCTTTCTTAGCTGAAAATTCAATTGTTTTGTAGAATACGCATCCTTTTGTGTCGAAACGTGTTAGTATAAATTTTGCTTAATTTTTTTCGTCAAAATGCAACTTTTTAACTAAAAATAAATCTTTTATTGTTGCTGAATTAAATTATTAAGTTTGAATTTCGTCCTCCTCTATTTTTTGTTTAAAATTGAATTTTTTGTTGTTGAAATATTAACAATTACATTTGTTGTTGTAAATTTATTTTTTGCCTTTTAAAATTTAATCACTTGGTTAAAATTTTAACGGTCGTTATAATAAATTCATTTTTTTGGTTAAAGATTGATCTCTTTGATTGCAAATTTATTTTTTTTGTTGGAAATTGAACTTCTTTTTAAAACTTATTTTTTTTTTGAAAGTTCGTCTTTTTCTTACAGAAAGTCAAAACAACATCCAGTAAAAACAAATGACTCAAACTAGACATTTGTTTATAAACATTTTTTATAGTAATAAAAATATATTCATTTTTGTTTCATAATTTTTTTATCTTGCTTTAAATTGAATTGCAAACGACAATCATCTAATAATTATTAAAGTACTTCAAAAATCCCTTATTATTGTTTATAACAACAGAATTATTGGTTACGATTTCCTTATTTTTAATATAATATTAAATTATGCTTTGAGGATCTTTATTTATTGATTACATGATGATATTATTTATTTTAAATTATTACGTGTTATTAAAGCAATAATATCTTAATTTTACCATTTTTTCAACATTAGGCTGAAATAAAGAAGATAAAAATTATTTATTTTCAATCGGTCTCTTAAGAATATACTTTCCTTTAAACAAAATAAATAATTTTTAATCGATATCCCTTTGTACTGCACCTGAAAAATAACCGAAAAAATTTCAAAATTCAACGCAAGTTATTATTTTCAGGAATTAATTTCACAATTAACAAATTTTAAGATATTTTTTTTTAAGCTAAAATTAAAATTTATTTTGAAAGACAGTTTACAATTATTTAAACAATAAAGAATCAAGCCCGATCTAATTTATTTAAAAATTTTAAAAGTCCTTAATAAATTAAGTGAAAAAGTGTCAAAAAAGTACCAGTCAATTTAAAAAATATATTTTTGCAGATTCATAGTAACTTTTTTGAAAAAAGTACTAGAAGAGTTCTATTTTATTTTATTAAAAATTTTTACAAGTGCTGTCAGTATTTTTGTGGTACAAAAATTTCGAAAAATTCCCACCAAATTTTTTTCTTTTGAGCAGGACTTTTAATTTTAATTTTTTTTAATTAATGTTTTTAACGAAAAAATGTTATTAGTTTTGCTAGGGATCTTGATGCTTGTGTCCAACATATTTAATAATGTACACAAAAATTTATAATATTTATAAGCAATAATAATATTAATAATTATAATAATATTTTAAGCAATTTTAAGCTAAACACAATAATTTATGCGCCTAATTTTTTCTGAAGTATTTTTTTACATTCTCTTAAGAATTTGGTCAAACAGAAATCATTTCAAAATTTTCCAGTAATCTTATAATAATTTTATAATCTTGGGACTTGAATTTTTTTAAAATTTTATCCAGATTCTTTTATGAAAATGTTGAATATATTTTATAAATAATTTTTCAAACAAAAAATCATCATTAGCTTTCCCAGACATCTCGATATAAATGTTTCATTTATTTAAAACCTTTCAGAATGCCCATAAATCCTTATAATTTTTGTTTTCTAAATTTTCAAATATCTACTTTCTGTTTAAAATTCGTTTTAATCTTATCACGTTTTAAATTATCTTGAAATCTTTTTAAAAATGCTAAATATATTTTAAACTTAATTAATTATTTTGCAAATTAATGATTGTTGTCATTTATTACTCAAAATTTTGCTAATATTTTTAAATATTCTTCAACAATTAATTTTTTAAATTAAAACAAAAATCATTTTTTATTCTTCCAGCTTCAACGCTTTATACCGAAATCTTCAAAAATCTAAATTTAGATTTTTATATTTGGAAATCTCTTCCAGTTTCAAATTAGGTATAAATCTTCTTAAAACTTGCGAATGTCTCTTCAAGTACCTCAAATCTTTTCCAAATTAATAAACGTTCTATTGTGATACATACAAATTTAATAGTTTTACTTACGTATTAGGAATTTTTTACCTATAAAAATTATATTTTTAAGTTTTAAAATTGTTTAGTTTTTAATATTTGATATACAATTACTTATTTTAAATGTAAACTCAATATTGCTCAATATTCAAAAAAGTTCTTCCTTAATTAAAAAAATTCAAATTGATTGGATGAAAAATGGAATATTTTAGATTAAAAAAATATTTTAATGGCATTTGGAGATTATTAGGAGATTATAATTTTTTTAATCATTTAAAGATTATAAATAGTTTATCAAATATAAATGAAACAATCACATCTGTACCTGTAAAGTCAGTTTTAAAAAATGTTCTGTAATCTTTTATAATTTTTTCTTAGAATCATTTATAAAACAATGATTTTAAATTTCCCTATGAATCTTCAGAAAAAAATTTTAATTCTCTTGAGACAATGCGAAATCCAGTTTACTTAAAATTTTTAAATCCTGAAAAAGTAGAAAAAAATTTCTTTTAATTATTCTTTTAAAATAAAAACTAAACCATTTAAAATTTTCTAAGAAGTCTTGAAAAACATGTAATCTCAAATCTGTAATAGTTGCTAAAAAGCTTTTATTTTCTTTCCAATTTTTCTAAATAACTTTTTGCCCATAATTTAATTTTTCTTATCTTCTTTAAAATGGGAGAAATTTCGCAAATTATAGAGTGGTAGCGAAATTTTAAGAACAGAATTACTTCCTATTATTAAACAATCATTCACAATTTAAATTTTCTGTTCCATCAATAATGTTTTAAAACATTTAGAAATAAATATTATGAAGTGAAATTATTTATTTAAAAATTTTATATGCAAAGTTTATGGTGCAGAAAATGTATAAAATGAAGTTAATTTTGTATATTTTATGGAATCCTTTGGCTCTGTACAATCGTGTTCTTTAAACCATGTTAAAAAATACACCTAAACCAAAATTTTTTTTCAAAATATACAAAGTGGTGGATCCCTAAATTTGAACCAAAATTACAATTTCCACAATTATTAACAAAATTTTGTCAAATTCTTACAAGAGGCAGACTTATTTATTAAAAAGCACTTGATTAAAATTAAAACTCAAAAATTTTAAAACGTTAAAAATGACCGCCTAAATTCATCACTGAAGTATAAATAGCGCCTCATTACTATTTTCAAGAACTTGCGTAATTCGTACAATTTCAAACAAAATATGAAAAAAAAATTCGGAAAGGATTTAGTGATTCTCAAAACTTATTTTGTTTAAAGTCTAAAAGGTTGGCTAATAAAATAAAAAAAAACAACCTTTCTGATTATTCGGTGAAAAGTTTTCAAATTTCACCAAGAAAAAAAAATCCCACTAAACTGCAGCCTTAAAAACTTTTGAATCAGGTGGTTTTGAGAATCACTAAATTTTTTCAGAAAATGCATATCATATTTGGTTTCATTTTGTAAAAATTATGTAACTTTTGAAAATAGTAATAAGGCGCCATTTTTACTTTAGTGAGAATTTCGTGATTCTTCTTCAAAATGTAAGGATCTTGGTACCAAAAGTATATAAAATACGAGTTTTTGAGTATTTCATAATACGCCATTTTAAATTTTTCAAAATTTGGACTTTCAAACATTAAGAAATATGTGTTTTTTACGATAATGTAGCATTTTAATTGACACCTGGAAATTTGTCACCAGGAAACAAAAAAATAATTAGTTTAAAAGAAAAATTTGGGCAGCCATCTTAAATTTTTCAAAATTTTGAATTTTAATTGTCATAACGTGGTTTCTAATCACTAAATCTGCCACTTTTAAAAATCTGACGAGATTTTGTTATTATTTGTAGAAATTGTAATTTTGGTTCCAATTTAGGAGAAGTCTTAAGATCAACATAGTCTAAAGATCATAATAGTACAGAGTCAAAGGATTCGGATGTAAAATAAAAAAAAATTAATAGCATTTGAAATGTTACAGTACTTTTCTCCATTCTAATTGCATGATCCACATGTTAATATTACCCGATTTCCCTCAAATTTGGTGCAGATCAGTTGGTTGGTAATTCAAACAAAATAGGAGGTTGAGACCAAAGAAATGCAAAATTCTGTAAAAAAACAAGAATTGAACGACCAAATTTAGACCACAACGAAAAAACAAAAAATTCTCCTATTGTAATCTGAAAAAAATATAAAAATAAAAATTTTGGAGTAAAATAAAAAAGAGGAAAGAAAATGAGAAGGCTACAACCACATTCACTTCCTTATTTTTTCTTTCTTTTGTCTTTTTTATTTATAATATTATCAAATTACAATAAAAGAACACTGAAAATAAAAAAATTTAGAAGTTGACAGCAGCGAAGAACCAACAACACCGTGAAATATAATTAATCATATTAATATAACTTTTGTTTAATTTATCAAAATCGGTTTTTAAATTAATATATAACTTTTTTTATTTCTTAATATAAAACATTTGCATGAATTCTCTCTTTCTCTCATTATGTCCCACGTAATTCATCTTACAGATCCTGCAAGGGATATTTTAGACAACACCACCTTATACAAAATTATCTAAAGGATCTTTGCCAAAATTTATCATTAAATTCATTTTAAATGGTATACGGAAAATAGTATGAACCCTAAACTTTTTCAACATAAGTACAATAGTTTTTTTAAATTTGACAAAAAAATGTAAGAACAAAAGTAGAAATAGAGCAGTATAATAGAATCAGTTTTTTAACCATATGTGTGATTAGAGTTCGGAATGCTGATTTTATTGCCAATTGGTATAGGAAGAGTATATATTCAGTCAGAATTAAAAATTTTGTTTCTGCTCATTCTTTAAAAAAAAATTGCAGTAATCAACAACTTAGTTGAGAGAGCTGTCGGTTTGCCCCATTTTTTATTTCAAACAGGAAATTTGAATATTATTACGAATATCCTTTTTCTGAATCATAAACCACAAAAATCAATTAGGAATCATATTGCAATTAAAAGTCAACAAATCAAAAACAAACAGAGTAATATTTTACCCGCAAATAATCAGAAAGAGTTAAATGGAATATTGTTCATTTAATACTTTTGTTCTTCCATTTTTTGGTCAAATTTTTAAAACTATTTCATATATGTTCAAAAAGTTTAATATTCGTACTATTTTTCGTATACCATTCAACACATTAGTGACTGAATAACAAAATATTTTACAGCAAGTTTGAGGTCCTAGATTTTGATGAAGCTGCTGTACATTTTCCTTAGGGCAAATTTTTCTATATGTATTACACGATCCAACCATTTAAAAAAGTAAAAAAAATATTTTATTGTTTTTTGGCAATTTTAGTTTAAAAAATGCACTTTTCCAGCGCTTTTTTTGGAAAAGATCGATTTTGTGCCCAAAATTCGCTTTATAATGCTAAGAACAGCACAAAACAACACTTGTGAATTATTTTTCATGCAGATTTATAGATATTGCTTCAGTTTACTTTTTTTCCTCTTTCTGAATTAAATCATTCCTCAAAATGGTTACATAATAGTTGTTGGGGTTTGTGATCACGATTTTGCTATCAGCTTTGCAAAATTTAAAATGGCGGATCCAAGAAGGCGGACAAATTTTTTTGGAACATTCCCGTTTTTGTATGCAAATCTGTATACAAGGCTTCTCGGGGTCGTTGATTGCAAATTCACGATCAGATTCGCGAAATTCAAAATAGCGGATCAAATATGGCGAAAATTATTATTATTAAAACAAAAAATTTAAATGTTTTCTCCGCTCATTTTAGATATTGCTCGAACATGAAAGTGTGATAAGCGGGAGTATAATTTCCGTAAGATTTGCAACTTATATTTTTATGGAAATATCTCCTTTATAGAGAATAAGAAATTATTTTGGTCATACGGTCAATATATGTATATATGTTTATTCAATTCATTAAATAAATAAATCGACGTTTCAAACCGTCTTTGGAACTTCTACAAGATAATATCATCATTACAAAAGTGACGACATTTTGAGAAAACATACTTAGCACAAAGAAGGTGATATGACATCACATTTGATTATATGATTAGATATTGAGTAATTGTATCTCATTTTACATTTTATAAGGTACACAACACCCGATAAATTTTCTATTGACTCTAGATCTTTTTTTTGTTGTTGTACAAATTCTCTAATTTATTATTGTTTTTAAAATATACGTCTATATTCAATTTTCTAAGAGAACTTCTGATTCTTTCTGATAAACGTTGTATGTACGGAAGAATTAAACTTTTATCGTTTTTTTGTATTGTTTCTAACCATTTTGACAACGCTCTAGATTCTATATCTTGAAATACGATATTCGATATGACTGGAGATTATGGAGACCCCATTGGGCAGAGACACCATGGAATGGGAAGAAGGAATTTTACATGTTTTATTTTTTCTCTAAAATTCCAACTATCTTTTAAAAATGAATCTGTAGCACCATGAACTGGTTTAAGAATTTTAGCTAAATATGACGATAATTTAAATGTTGGAGGACCAATGGATAACACTATTAATCTCAATTTTAAATTAGGTTTATGAACTTTTGGAGGAGCATAAGCTTTAGCTACAATCGAACCTCTAGATTTCAATCGGTAAAACATTTGATCGTTAATATAAGATTCATTGTGCCACAAAGTTATTATCATTAAATTTATTATTTTCATTATGGTTCACAATTAATTTTGTAATGCTTTTCCTAATTTCTTGTTTTTTAGATGTATCCAAAGTTTGGGTGCAATCTTCAACAGAAGCAATGATGTTGTTAGTACGCAGTTTGTTTTATTTAAATGGAATACCAAATTCATGTCTACAGGGATATGTTTTTAGAAAGATTTTTGAATCATTTTTTTAACCTAATATTTCTGATGACTTCGTTTGCTTTGGAAATTTTGTTCCTTCTGAATTAAAACTTTTTGACGCATGCTTTTCGTTTTTCATATATAAGTTTGTGTCTTCTAATACGATATTCAATATGACTGGAGATAATGCAGACCCCATTGGGCAGCCAGATGGTAAAAATAGGACTAATAAAAAATTTAATTGTCAGAGGAATAAAACTTAGTGATGTTCAGTTCAGAAAAGAAAATATTAAACAAATCAAAGAAACTTTAATTATCAACAATTATCCATTACCCCTTATAAATAGTATAATCAAACAAAGAACACATGAAATGTATAACAATTCTAGTAAAAGTAAAAAGACAAAATGGTTAGAAACAATACAAAAAAACGATAAAAATTTAATTCTTCCGTACATACAAGGTTTATCAGAAAGAATTAGAAGTTCTCTTAGAAAATTTAATATAAACGTATATTTTAAAAACAATAATAAATTAGAGAATTAGTATAACAAGAAAAAAAATCTAGAGTCAATAGAAAATTCATCGGATGTTGTGTACCTCATAAAGTGTAAAATGTGTTCTAAGATTTACATAGGTGAAACTAGCAGAAGACTTAAAACGCGGATAACTGAACACAAAAGAGATTGTAGAATCGGTAATAACAACACGGGCCTATTTCAACATGCTTGGTCCTTTGATCATGATTTCGATTTTGATTTTAAGAACATCAGAATTTTAGAAAATGAAATTATCGCACATAAAAGAAAGATTGTAGAATCCATCTTCATTCAATAGTAAATTAATTTGTGTGTTAATCTACAAACGGAAAGAATGCATATTAATGATGTTTATCAGTGCTTATAAAATTGATTTGGTTTTTCAAATTCAAAGATTTTGGCGCGTGCTGTGAATTTAGTTATAATGAATACAATTACTCAATATCTAATCATATAATCAAATGTGACGTCATATCACCAACTCTGTGCTAAGTATGTTTTCTCAAAATGTCATCCTGGTTCAGTTCACATTATTTTACTGTTATAATTTTTCTTTCTCCGACAAATAATGGCTTACAGAATTTTTAGACGAGTAGTCTCCTGTTTGAAGAGGATGACTACATAAGTTTTTAATAATGTATAAACAACACAAAAAATATTTTTAAATATTTCTGTTTGAAAACTGGTTTCGTTTGTATTTTCAATGTCATCGAATGAATTATTTCAGGTAACGATTTAAATTATATACTAAATTTATTTGATGTGAAAGTGTATTATTAAATGTAAAAATAGAATTTTATCAAAAATGTATGTTTTTACAGACACTTTTGTAATGATCTTATTATCTTCAAGAAGATCCAAAGACGGGTCGAAACGTCGATTTATTTATTTAATGACTTGAATAAACATATATACATATATTGAACGTATAACAAAAATAATTTCTTAATCTCTATAAAGGAGATATTTCCATATCAATATAACGTTCAAAGAAAGGATAAAAATTTAAGACTTCTGTCTGGAATTTTTGAAATCATAACTTATATTTTTCTTCAAACTGCTTCAGGCAAGCTCATTTACCTGAGATAAAACGACGTTTGAAAAATACAGAACCCACAGAAAAGAATCATAATAATACAAAAAAAGAAAAAAAAGATTTTTGACAATCATCTATCTCCACGTCGTGAGAATCTTGTAATATTTCATATAATCGCAAAAAACGATACAGAAACGAATAGATCATCAATAGAATTATATAACAGATTTGTCAAGTATGCATCTTAACAGAATTTCATTAAATTTTCCATTTTATTCCATGTTCTCTACCCCAGCTGTGCATAAGCTTTATGGGGAGGTAGGAACTACGTGGGTTGGTGTGGCACTATAGTGGCGCGACTCAGGCGCGCTTCAGTGCGGTGGTACCGGCGCGTTGGTACCGGCTTGTAGTGTGGTGAGATTTGGGTGGTAGTGGGGGACACGTGACGTGTCCAGCACTGGTCTTTGGTGTTGCTGCTACCACAACACAATAAGTAAACCCTGTCTGCTTTGCGGACAAAGACCGGGGTTCGGCACTTGCGCGGCGTGAATAGACCCTGTCTATCTCTCTCAGGCGGGCAGGCGCGAACTGGACGGAGTGTGTTAAGTGCGGGGTGTGGTGGCCGGAGCGGCGCGTTTCTTCGCCTGCTCGGTGAGCCACTGGTCCAGATCCGACATGCCGACCGGAATTCTCTTTTGGCTGGTAGGCGGCGGCAAATAAACCGTTTTTGCTTTACCAGTCTTGAATAGGTCCCACGCGGTAGCACCATCCATTAGGACTGGTTGCGTGGGAGCCTGTGGCGGTGATAACGGCCGATGTCAATTTGTTTCTGGGGTTTTCTTCCCCTTCCTCTGGCCACCGTTGAAGACGGTGACCTTGTTTTTTTTTTTTTTTTTTTTTTTAGGGTCGGGAACGGTCGCGAGGCTGCTTAGAAGCGCAAGTTACGACGGCAAGGGTAGTCGTGACTGCGCGCGGGGGTGGGTGCCGTGAGGGAAGGCGAGAACACCTCGGGGGTGCCGTATGCGGCTAAGTCCAGAACGTCGGCGTCGTCGTTCGGCGGGAGGATGACGGCCTCTCGGGAGGGCCCGGCGGCGGGCGACCAGGCGGCGGCGATCTCGGCCGGAGCTGGTAATGGCGCGCTCGGTGGCGCACGGAGAGCCTTCGGAAGTGGCGGCGAGCTCGGGCAATCCTCTACGATCGGCCGATCGAATGGATTGGCTCCCGGGCGAGTGAATCGGGCCGGCGGAAAGGCGTACCGGCCGTCCTTCACCAAGGCTGGCAAGCGTAGAACCAGAGGCACCGCCCGGTTCCGGGGA
>JAAAKG020148798.1:0-10181 GCA_010014905.2 Druon quercuslanigerum | reverse complement strand
GGGCTGCATAAAATTAACTTAACAGGCATAATTTCAATTTTATCTTAGCAAGAAGATTATCTTAATAAATTAGGGGGCGTCCATAAACTCTTTCCCCACTATCTAAACTATTTTTTTTCCAGTTTTCAGGAAATTTGCCATTTTTCACGTTTTTTTTTAAATAAAATTTGAACTGAAAGAATAGAACTAAATAAGAAAATCTAAATTATCTGGGTCAAAAGTGAATTTTTTTTTAATTGAAAAAATTAGAAATAGAGGCTTGGTTCAGAATTAATCTCTTTTAGTCAAAAATTCCACTATTTGGATGGAAATTTAATTATTCTATTGAAAATGTAACCATTCTGTCAAAAACACTTTATTTCGTAAAGAATTAAACTGATTGGTTTAAAGTAAAACTAGGATATCAATTTTTTGTTTATTAAAGAATCATCTTAAAGAGATGAATTTTAAACAAAAAAATTTAATAAACTATTTAGTAAAATTCGTTAAATTTTGGTTAAAATCAATTTTTTAACTAAAAAATTTTTGCTTACAAACATATTTTTTAAAAATTAAAATTCCACTATTTGGTTTAAAATTATTTTTTATACTTGAAAATTCAAGTACTTGGTTGAAAATTTATACACTTTCTTGATAATTCCGTTTTTTTTTAGAAAATTATATTTCTTGGTTAAAAAATAAATTTTTTGGTTAAAACTTCAAATTTTTTGCTGAATGTTAAATTTTTTACTTAAAAACTCATTTTACTTTTAAAACATTCATCATTTTAGTTAAAAATTTATTTTTTTGGTTGAAAATTCAACTATTTTCTAGAAAATAAGTATTTTATGTTAAAAATTAATTTTCTTCACTGAAAATGTAACTATTCCATTTTTTGTTAAAAATTAATCTTTTCTCGTGGAAACGTCTAGGATTTTGTTAAAAATTCATCTTTTGTCGAATTTAAGTGTTTTTTATTTAAAATATTAAAATATTAAATTTTCCTGCTAAAATATTAACTATTGCATGTTTTTTTTTAATTCAAACAAATTTTTTTGTGAAGATTAATTATTTTAGAAAACAAATTTAACTATTTGGTCGTAAATTAACTTTCCTTTTGAAAAATATTTTTTAGGAATTTCTTTTGGTTTGAAAATTCAACAGCTTAGCAGAAATTTCATATTTTTTGTTGGAAATGAAATCCCTTTGTTACTAAAGTAAAGTTTTTGTTTAAAAATTAAACTATTTATTTGAAAACTTGATTTTTAAGTTGGAAATTCGTATTTTATTGTTTTTTAAAATGGAGAATCCAACTATTTTGTTGAAAACAATTGTTTAAAATCGACAATATAGTATATTACTCAGAAAATACTTGATTTATTACATTATTATTAATTGTTTATTATTTTTTAGGTAAAAATATTTATTCTTTATTCAAATAAACTTTAGAAGCAAATACAGATTTTGGTCAGTTTTCAACCATCGATTCTATTTTCCAACCAAATGCATTTTAAACTACTTGAAAAATCTTCGCATTATGAAACTTGATTAAAGAACAAAAATGTTTTATTTTATGAAAATTTATGAAAAAATGCACAACTTGACTAATTTTTAACTAACTGATTTAATTTTTTCACTGAACCTTATTTAAAAAAAGACTTTGTCAGGAGCTGAAAATTGTTATTTATTTAAATAAATTTGATTTAAAAAAATACAAATACAGAGAGAAGATCAAAAAACTACATCCAGAAGCACAAGCCACGGATATTTTATTAAAATTTTGTATAAAAAAAAATTACGGTTCTTTAATTGAATATTCACGATAATCGGTATTTTTTACATAAAATTTATTTAATTAAATAAAACATTAGGTCATCTGACAAAGTCACTGGTAGTCGATTTCGTGAGAAAAAACAACATTTTTTTGTAAAAAAGTGGTCAAATTATACATTTGTTGATACAATTTTTAATTAAATAAAAAATTATTATTAGCAAAGTTTCTTAAGGAGAGGTTTTTCTTAAGTATTTAAAATTTATACCTTTGAAAAAAGAAAATCGCTATTTAAAAATTGACGAAAATTTGTATTTGTTTCTCAAACTTATTGAAGTAATTAACGATTGTTTTTAGGTAATAAGAAATCGTATATATTATTTATTTAAGACGAATTTTTTAATAATTTTTTTTAAGGAACGAAGTCTTCCGATCGCGAAATGGCTAATATATGTATTTGTTTATCACATTTGGGTATAACATTACAAATTATTTTTTAATATAAAAATAAGTTTTTTAAGCAGCACAAAATGCGATGGTTTATTTTAAATAAATTAACTTCGATGTTTGATAAAAAAAATAACAAATAGCCGCAATCAAAGCTTTTTAAAAATTTTTTTATTATTTTATGCTAAAATTTTTGCTGTAACTTGTAAAAAACTTTAGGTCACTCCATTTTTTAAAATTACGCGTGGATTCAGCCTGAGAAGTATTGTCCTGCAAGTCAATTTTAAAAATCGTACGAATTTCAATTTTAAGAACTGATTCTTGTAGAGAATTTTAAGACGCATTTTTTTTTTATTTTGCAAAAATTGGTACATTCTATAGTTTTTGAATAAATTGGAAAAAATAGATTTTTTGAAAACAAAAAATTTCAATCTTTTTTCACTTAAACTCGTCCTAACTTAGCCAATTTTGGAAATTTTTAGATTCTGCTGACAGTAAATTAGGTTTTAAAGTCTTCTTAAATTATTCGAGAAAGAAAAACGTGAAAGTTTTTATAAACAAGAAAGTTGTTAATTTTTCTTCAAGTTTTTGTAGAAATCATGAATTTCAACCTTTAAGCGGTTCGTTTATCGAGCGAATTTCAAGCAACGGGAAACTTCCAGTCACAAAGTTGTTAATTAAGGGTCAAAGAAGTTTTCTGAAAAGGTTTAGATCAATCGCATTATTGGCTGAAAAATTATGAATGTTTTAAATTACAAGCAGAAGTCTTGACGCTGCCCTATGCACGTGCTTCCTTGGCTACGAACGAGATCCCAAAAGTTTTTATGTACTTTTTCTTGTTGAAGATTTAAAAATTTTTGGTAGCATTTTTCTCCACAGAAGAATTTAATAGGTTTGAAAGATCTCTCTGGGATTATAATATTTTAACACCGGCTTTCTTAGTTTTAGACTTTGTAATGTGTTTTTCCCCCTAAAATAATAACAACATAATGATGCTATCAACTTCTTCATGAAAATATTAAAATAATAACTTTAGGCTACCTATAAATTATTCAATAAAATATATTTAGGAAATCAAGAAAGAAATAGTCCTAAAATATTACGTTTATGAGAAAAGATTATTAAAATTTTTTAATAACAGTTATTAATCATACCTGATTTCTGGAACATTTTTTTTCTATTTTTAAGCCGTAACTCTTCATGCTTATCTCTTTCTCTACCTCGATTCATTTTGAGATTCTTTCTTAAATTAGTAGGGTATTCATTAAAATAAACCTTTCTCAAAATTAATAGTTATGCAGGTATTCTAAGAAATAGTCCATTCACTGCTTCTTTGCTTTATACATATTTATTTTAATTTAATTTAGTTAATTTTTTAAATAATTTAATTTAATTTATTTTAATTATGATATTTTTGTTTTGGTGTCCGACTTGACCTTCACATCCGCTGCAACATGTTCGTAACTCAGGAGGCACGTGCATGCGGCAGCAGCGTTAAGATTTCCGTTTGTTATTTAAGACATTCATAATTTTTTAACCATTAAAGCGATAGATCTGAAAATTTCCAGAAAACTTCATTGAACCTTAATAAACAACTTTGTCACTGAAAGTTTTTCGTTGCTTAAAATTCGCTCGATAAACGAAGCTCTTGAAAGTTGAAATTCATGATTTTTGCAAAGCCTCACAAAAAAATTTACAACTTTTTTGTTTATTAAAATATTTTCGTTTTTCTTTCTCAGCTAGTTTCAAAATACTTAAAAATGTAATTTAGTATTAACTATATTGACACATTCTAGAAATTGAGTAGGGTTTTCACTAGATCAATATATACGTGTACAAGAATACATTTTTATTGTAATACTTTAACCACACAATCTCAAGGCAATTACGTCGGCCGGAACATGGAGATTTTTTTGAATTTTTTTTTTCAATTGAAAATTGAGTATTTTGCGCCTATAGACTGCAGCACACCAGCTATTGTGGATGACGGGCTACAGTCACCTGGTCTAGTTTTAAGTCTCTTAAAATCTGCAAATAGCGTTACTGACCATCAAAATTTAATTTAGTCTTAAAATTAATAATTTAATAAATAATAATAAATTAAAAACAGATATTTATGAAATATTTCGTGGAACTGTCTAATGTTATAATTTTCGTGTTGAATGAATTTTTCAAATGGTAAATAACCGTATGTAACAGAAAAATTACAAAGTTTGATATTACGGAAACATTATTTAAATAAACTATTTTTCCTTTCTCATAAACACTTCGAGTGAAAAGAAGAATACACTTGGTATTTTAAGAATGTTGATTGCTAGTATTTATGGAGTAAAATGAAGCAATTGAATTTTGAGGTTAGAACTTCTGCGCAACACCCTCTATAAAAGAGCATTTTTAAAAATAAATGCACCAACATTTTTCTTAAAGTTTTTAAGAATATTTTATAAATATCTACTTTTTAAAATTATGATTATTTATTAATTAATTAGTTTGAACATTGCACTAAATGTTGACGATAATTGATAAGTTACAAAAAAGGTAAAAAAGATCCTTACCAGCACAAAGGCTGATATTATATATTTATGCTACTTGCTGATTTTATGAAAATTGAAACTAGATCGGATGACTGCAGCCCGGCATACACAATAGCTATATTGTGCGAAAAAAAACAGCGAATCAAAAAACAACAAGTACATTTTCAAAAAAAATCTCTGTTTTCCGCTTGGCTTGATTGCCTTTAAATTATGTGAATTAGATATTAAAATTAAAAATGTATTCTTGTAGATATATGTGGATCTGGCGAGAACCCTAGTCTTTTTAAGAGCCTTAAGGGTAACCTAAAAGACTCTTTGGTGTACTAAATACAGAATTTTAACTTTAGTAAAAAAAATCTACACCTAGGGTGGGGATTCCCCCTAAAATATATATCTGTCAAGAAATGGTCAGCTTTCTAAAAATAAATTTCCGATAACTGTATGAAGGTGATAAGAGTTTTTTTTTATTGAATGACAAACTTAGTGTTCGCCTTTGGACAAACGTACGAGGTGCTTTTCTTGGCTAGAAGTATACAAGGAATATCATCGGCCTGCATCGGGGTATCAGGAATGTCTTTGTTGGCCTCTCAGTATCCCGAAGAGGACAAAAGATCAAAGATTATGGGGTTTGTCCTTGGCAGTATAGCTCTTGGTGTTCTTCTGGGATACCCGATGGGCTCGGTGCTTTACGACTTTGAAGGAAAAATGGCGCCCTTTTTACTGGTCGCAAGCTTTATTGTTATTTCAATAAGTAAGTATCTTTGTCTTTATTGCACTTCCAGAAAAAATATTAATCCTTTCCACTTTCATTTACCCCTGTGAGAGAGATAGAGAGAGAGAGAGAGAGAGAGAGAGAGCCTCATCCTTATGAGATGAAGCGCCTACTATGGGTTTATTTTTCAATTTGATACAAATTAGGGTGATAAGAAATAAACACTGGTGTGAGATTGTTAAAAACATATTGGGCAGACCCTAAGTCATTAAGGCGCTTCCTGGGGTTAATTTTTAATCCATGTATTACAAATGACAACTTTTCTCCTACTATTGAGGCGTCGGATGCAAAAAGGAGATATAGAAGTATTTTGCTGGAGTGCGGAGGCCCCTAAGCTCCTGAAAATGAATTCTTGAATTTTAATTTTTAAAATATATATTCTTAATGAAAATTTAATTTCGCATCTTTTTCTCTTCATAAAAAAGTTGTAGCTTTTTTCTTTTTCGAATTATTTACGAAAAGCTGTTATTTTCTTTGATCAAAATATTTTGATTTTTTCACTTCAACTCGCAGCGAAATGGAAAGTTTGTAATATTTTATAATAAAACTTATCAGAAATATGAATTGTCATATTCCGCAACCGATGTCGTTAGCAAAACATCAAAATGTTTATTAAAACAAATTTTAAAAGTTTTTTTTTCGAAGACGGTGCATAATTCGTGCACAAACAACATCTATCGTTTCGGGAGTCGAGCGAATTTTGAGCAAGCGAAAACTGTCAGCGAGAAAGTTGTTCAGAAAGGTTCAAGGAAGTTTTCTGGAAAGTTTTAGATCAATTGGAGTAGTAGTTAACAAACTGTTGATGTTTTAATTTGCCGGCGCGATGGATTTTCTTCCGTGCAAACTACGCCCTGGCCAGTAAAATGCATAATATTTTAAATTAATTAACATAACAATCTTTTAAATTACTTAACAGAAACCCTAAAAAAATACCATTTTTCGAAAGAAGCCCTCTGCGAGGGATTTTTGTTAGCGTTTTGCAATAAATGCTTAGAATATGACATCAAACAATTTATAATTGTAGGAAAAAAGTAGTCATTTGTAATATATAGACTAAAAATCAAGCCCTAGGAGGCCGCTTAAGCCGTTTGGTTAACAATGAAACTTTTTTTTTCATTTGATAAAAATTAGGATGAAAAGTTATAAACACTGGCCTAAGATTGTAAAGAAAGTAGGCAGGCCCGGTGTCATTAACCGGAGGAAGTCTTTAAAAAAGTCATGTATATATTAAGGGTGGCAGTACAGAACTGATTAATCAAAAAATGGGATTTTTTAAACAAAGTGAAATAATATACTGTAAAATAAAAATCACTATCAAAAGATACAACAAATGTCGTCTTCATAGCTAAATCATTTTTGAATCAAGGAACAAAGATTGATTAAAAAAATGATTCAAATTCTAGGAAATGGATGTGGAAGTTAACAATCCCAAAGATACACTTACCTAAAATTCGATCAGATTTGACTGCAAATTGTGATAAAAATTTTATTTTTAGTTTGAAAATAAAAAAAAATCGTGATTCCAAGATATTGAATTTCTGAATAGGAGTATAGAAAATTTTGATGCAAAGAAGTTAGTGATTATTATTGATATTGATTAAAAAACAAATTTTCAATTTTTTTCGGGTGCAAAAATCCACGATTATATTTTTGTTAAAAAGTATACGTTTTTGGTTGACATTTTTTATTATTTAGTATAAAAATTCAATTATGACAAAAATTCAACAATTTTGTTAAAAGGTCATTTTTTTAGAAAATTTAACGGTTTTTTTAGAATTTGTATCTAGGTTGAAAATTCAAATGTTTCGAAAAAACATTCACTATCTCGTTGCCTAATTAACTAATTGGTTACAAACTCTTCTTTTTGGATTTAATTTTTTTTAATTTAAATTAAATTAAGCTATATTGATAGAAAATTCAACTGTTTTATAAAACATGATCTATTTGGTTCAAAAGTAATTTTTCGTTTAAAAGTAATTATCTTTTGTTGAAAATTCAACGGTTTTTTTAGAATTCGTTTCTGGGCAGAAAATTCAACTGTTTCAAGAAAACATACAATATTTTAATGCTAATTTAACTAATTGGTTAAAAACTCGTTTTTTTGGATTAGAAATTAAAAAAAAATATTGGCAAAAAATTTAACTATTTAATTCAAAAGCAAATTTCTTCACCTTTTAATTATTCTATAGGAAATTAATTTTTTGCTTTGAAAATTAAACAATTTTGATAGAAAATTCTACCATTTTATAAAACATAATTTATTATATTGAAAATGAAATTATTTGCTAAAAATTTATATTTTTGGTCGGAAATCCAACTATTTGGTTGGAAATGAACGTATTGTTGAAAATTAATAATTTGTTTGGTCGAATATTCGACTATTTGCCTGGAAAATAACTTTCTTGTTAAAACTTCGTATTTCTGAGTTTGCTGGAAATTGAACTATTTTGGTACAAAATTTCACTAATTAGTTTAAAATGAAGTATTTGGTACAAAATTAACTTTTTTTTTAAATTTATATTTTTTGGTCATACATTAAACTATTTGGTCTAGATTTAACTTTTTTGTTGGAAATACATGTTATGGGGTTGAAAATTCAACTATTTTGTAGAAAATTCGTCACTATTTGGCTGAAGATTAACTTTATTGTTTAAAATTGATATTTTCTGGTCAAATATTAAACTATTTATTTGAGAGTTAACTTCTTTGTTTAAAATTAATATTTTCGGTTTGTTTGATAGAAAATGTACTCTTTTGGCTTAAAGACTGAATTATCTTGGTAGAAAATTAACTTTTTTGTTGAAAATTCATAATGTTCGATTGATAATTCAATTGTTTTGTTAAAAAATGCATCTTTTGACTTGAATATTTAACAATTTAGTAGATAATTTAAATATTTGTTTGAAAATTAATCTGTTGTTGTTGAAAAAGTTATTTGTTTTAGTTAAAAATTCGACTATTTTGAAAGGAAGATTCAATTTTTATTGGGATTAAAAATTCAACTGTTTGGTTAAAAAAAGTTATACATTTGGATCCAAATTTGATATATTTCAACTTGGGAATTAAAAGCGTATTTTTCCGGTTTTAAAAGAATTTTGAGATCTGAAGTCTGCAGTTTCGAATCATGTGAATTTAAATGGGAAGCAATACTTTTAATTTTAAATATCTTTCCATTAATCTATTCTTTTATTTATGAATCCTGTTAAAATAATGTTGATCAGGAGGTATAACGATAATCAGGAATCTACAAAAACTTTAGCCTTAAGAAAGATTTACTTTTTTATCCATTTTTTCTCGTATTCAATTTTCCATCCGATGTCCAATACGCTTTAGAATTGGAATCTCTTTTCACCTTCTACAATATAGAATTCGCTTCTTTCTACGTAATCAGATCTTTCAATCTCTTCCTGCCTCCAGATACAGACATTTTTTACTATTTATTTCCTCCTTCGTGATTATCTCCTTTACTAATATAAAAAAGTTAACCTCAATCTTATATGAAAAGTCAGCTTAATCTGATTTCACAGGTCTTCAGATCTTCACTCTCGATTTCGAGACTGTTATCCAGGTGATTACTTCCATGGCAATAAGAATCATCAAGTATGATACAATGATTGAAAGAGTATCAACAATACACCCAGAGAATGATCTTATTTAAATTAAATTTTATTTTATTATTTACATATCTTAAAAATATAATGGTGATTGTCAAGAAGTTGACCATTCTACAAAATGTGATTTTTGAAAACAAACTAATTTTCAAAGCACCTAAAATCAAATGTATTTTTTAATTAAGGCTTTCAAAACGACTCGGGTTTTTCCTTGATACATAATAAGTTTACAAGAATGCATTGTTTAATTTACTATTTTAACCACATAATCTAAAGGTCATTATGTAGGTCTGAACAAAGCGATTTTTTTAAAAAATGTGCTTGTTGTTGTTTTTTTGCGATTAAAAATATATTGTTTTGTGCCTGTACAGCACGATAGCTGCTGTGTATGCCGCGCTGCAGTCTCCCGTCTAGATACAAGTTGCTTAAGATCTGCACTGAGTGTTTCTTTTTAGCTTCGAGTAATATATTATATAATAATATGATACAATATTTCAAAAAAAATATATTTATTTATAATTTTTCGAAATTATATAATTTATTATCCTCCATTGATTTGGCACGGAACTTATCTTTATCTTACACTACCGTCGGAAATTGAGCGCTTTGATTCCAGAACGGGACATAACTCGGTAAAGTTGGGCAGGAAGGTTGACCCTGGCAACTAAAAATCAAAATTTGAAAATTTGTTTTTTGAAGAATACATTCTTATAGGAAATTAGATGGCGTATCTTTTTTCCTCTAGCAAAATTGTTTAATCTATTAGAGTTTTCGAGATAATCATGATAATGATGTTTCTTTCTGAAGACGATTTGTAATTAATTTTTGGTCTCTCACTCGTCGTCACATCTACAGTTTTGGAATTTTTTTATGAAATTCAGAGACAATACTCTTCAAAGTATCCTTAGAACGATGATATGAGCGAAATGTGTATATCCTTATTTACAACAAAATAAAAAATTATTTTCTAGGCTATTCCGAACCTAAATTCTTATAATCTTCGATCGCTTCGTTTATCGAGCGAAGTTTGAGTAAATATAAGCTTTCTGTGGAGAAGTTGTTCAGAA
>JAAAKG020148797.1:0-10182 GCA_010014905.2 Druon quercuslanigerum | reverse complement strand
ACCACAAAGACACTCTCATGACACCGGTTTGTGGGGGTGCGGGGGGACTCAAAACCAGGAGAGGGGAGAGAAGGGGGGGGGGGGGGGTCAAATTTTACACAAATCTAATACCTTCTCTGATGAGAATGTAATATATATTTAATATTTGTTTTAATCTTCATTTTGAACAATTTGACAAGGAATAGAAATTATAAGAGGATAGTGTTCGTTTAAACGACTGATTGATTTTAAGAGTACAGCTTTCCCATTTCAAATCGATTTAATTTTTTAGAAAACTAAGCAGTGCTAAATTGTTAAAAATATTATAAGAATCAAGTAATTTATCCTGTATTTTTATTTTCTTGATAAACAGGATTTAGTGACCCCTTTAAGGCCTACAAAAATACATTGAGAAACATATCAGAATTATCCGTTCATCAAATTTTCGAATGAAAAAGACTGTTTTTTCGAAAACCGTGCAATTTTCAAGAAAAAGTTTGATTTTTATCAAGAAAGATGAATTATTCACAGTGCAAAATGTCTTTTGTAGTACAAAAGGTGAATTTTTAATCCAAAAGGACGAATTTTTCCACAAAATTACAACATTTTTAACAAAATAATGAAATTTCTATCCTTCAAGGATGCATTTTTAACAAAAATGTTAGAATTTAACCAAAAATTTGAATATTCCAGCTCGCAAGTTTGAGCACGCCTAGGGCGCGCATCTTTTGGTCTCGCGCTTCGCGCCCGATAATGCATTTCACTGCATTAAAAAGTTTTCCTTGATTCGAAGCAGTCTAATTGATCTATTTGAATTTTTTTGACATCCTCTGTAAGAAAGAAAATATATTCTCTCTTACTTTTAATTGGTAAAAATTTTACTTATTGAATCAGTTTATTCACTTTTGATGGATGAATTAGTTATTGCATAAGATTTACGATTAATATTAGTAGTCAAAGTGCTGAACTATGTGGATTGCGGAGTTTTTAAAATTTTTCGAATCTAATTTTTAAATTAAAATCATATAAAATCAGACCAGAATGTATGCGAAATATAACCATTTAAAATCAACTGATTCCATCAATTTAGTTGTTCCGCGGCCGGATTCTATTCTTTTGGATATCTGATTGAATTATTAATTTTCATTTAACTAATTAAATCAGTAAATTTCTACTAATCATCAATAGCTTAGTTCTAGCTATGGAAATTAGAAACATTTAACTGATAATCAGTCATATTTTACTAATTTAAATTTATAGAGTTAGTAATTAACCATAATAAGGAAACATTGTAAACTTTACGTGCGCACCATAAAATTGTTCGTTTTCTGATGAATAATGAGAAAATGTAACATAAATTTTATTGTAATTTTTTGTAGCACCTATTTCTCATTTCTTTCATCATAAAGCATATCCATGCAATACTAGTCATTTTATTTAAGTTCTAAAAGCGGCTCTCATTGGATCGAAGGAGACTCAGCCTTCGCTCGTCGTTTTGCTGATTTTTACGAGAGCATGAAAAGAAGAAAGATGTCGAAGTTGTTAAAGATCGATATTACGTCCAGTCAGCTTCGTAAATCCACTTTATGGATCGATATTAGATTTCTTAAACGACTGCGAAAAGATGGCAAAAGCCGTAACGACGAAAATACGCTGGACTTACTTTTTCAAAAATTGTTATCGAAACTTCTTCGCATTCTCTTTCCACATTTCTTCTTTTTCAAATCATTCCCTTTTTCTTTTCTGTAGGAGCTCAGAACTATAGGGGAACTTTGTTTAAAGCAAGTATTGGAATTTTTTTATCGACAACTCGTCTGCGAGTGTTTTCTTTCTTTTTAGTCTACCCTCTATTTTTCGCTTCAAGTTATTCGTTTCAGAAGTAAAAGCATATTCTGAATGTTCTTGTAACATTGAGTTGGATCTGTCACAGCTATATTTCAAATGTGATTCTCACAGTAATCGAATTGCTATATTTTCTATTTCACACAATAATTTAACATGACTTCAAAAATGTTTGACAAAATTTTACATAAAAAACTTATACATGGATCACAGCCTCCGAAATTTAGAAGAAGATTTTAAAAAATACTAGGAGAATGTGTCCTCTGTGAAACGAAATTGTTACAGAATATTTATTTTTATTTATAATTGTCTGAGAAAGCTTTGATAATTTAAAATCGTTTCGTTAAGGCATAATTAGCATCCCCTAAGAATATATGACACCCTGTTGATTGCTAAAAGGTTCGGCAAGCTACCTTTTTTAGTAACTATTTATAGTTAGGTTTCTGGTCAGTATTAATAGTTAGTTACTAGATAAAGTAACTTAAAGCTGCCTAAAAAGTTACTTGTTTTACTTCCTTAACCCATTAAGTCCTGACTGGACATATTTTTAAGATTTTTTTCAACGGCTCTATTAACTATGAAATCGGTAATAGAAAAAATCGACAATACCTATTTCCGACGTAAAATTTTCTGATCTTTCTATTACTGCAGTTAGAATTTTATAAAAATGCATAATAAAAAAGATATATTTGTTTATTTTACAAAAAACACTATTTGTCGAATAAAAAAAATTGTTAATATGTAATTTTAGGATCGAAATTATCGGTAGATTTTTTTGATTTGTGCATTAAAAGTGTCCATGCACTCTAGCCTGCACAGTGCAGTAGTAGATTTGTTCAAATTAAACATGGCGGCATCCAATATGGCGGCCCAAATAATAAATTTAAAAAAATTTTCTACTACTTTTTCCTGCACTAACATTTTTTTTTATTTTTGATAAAAATTAGTGCAAAACAGATGTTTGCGTCGCTGATTGAGAATCTCCTATCAGATTTTCAAAATTCAAGATGGCGGATCCAATATGACTGCCAAAAATGTAAAAAAAATGCTTCAATTTTCATGAAAATGCATAAAGGTTTTTTTTGGGTCGCTGATTACGAATCTGTTATCAGATTTCCAAAATTCAATATGGCAGATCCAATATGACTGCGAAACATTTCAAGAAAATATTAAATTTTCATGTAAATTCGTATAAGGGGGTTTTATGGGTCGCTGATTAAGAATTTGTTATCAGATTTTAAAATTTTAAGATGGTGGATCTAATATGGCTGCCAAAAATTTCAAAAAATTGTTTAAATTTTTTGAAATTATGAATTGGGAGGTTATGGGCATACTTATTCTTAGCCGCCATATACTATATGTCGTTGCTCAGAGTTCACCACGAGGAGGTGAACGCAATAAAAAAAACCTTTTATTTTTTTTCAAATTAAATTTTTTTATAATAAAACCTTTCATAATCAATAATCCAAAAACTTAGTACAAGAGTCTAACTTATTGATTCAGATTTTAAAAATTCAAGTTGGCAGATCCAATATGGCTTCCGGAAATTTCGAAAATTGTTCAATTTTAATTAAAAAAATTTATCAAGGGGTTTTTTGGATTGCTGATTACGAATATGTTATCAGCTGTTATGAATTCAAGACGGCGGATTCAATATGGCTGCCAAACATTTCAAAAAAGTATTTAATTTTCATGAAAATTCGTAAAAGGGGGTTTTACGTGTCGCTGATTGCGATTCTGTTATCAGATGCTTAAAATTCAAGATGGTGGCTTCAATATGGCTGCCAGAAATTTCAAAAAATTGTTCAATTTGCATGAAATTATGAATTGGGATGTTATGGATCGCGTTTCTGAGCCGACATATATGGTATTTATGTGTCGTTGTCTGACTTTTACCACGAGAAGGTAAACGCAGTAAAGAAGGCCACTTTTTTAAATTTTTTGAATTTTATTTGTTTTTCCTTGTAATAAAACCTTTTATAATCAATAATCTAAAAACTTAGTATCAGAGTCTAACTTATTTATGATGAATTGAATAGCAGGGTGTGCATGAATACACATCGCACATCTTATAGATTTTCTGTGTCCTTGAACCACATTTTTTTTAATTTGAACATTTTTGTTTTGATTCTGTTACAGTTTCATGTAATTTACTTATTTTATCCATTTCATTTCTAGGCGTTAAAATAAATGTTTTAGCTGCTTAGGAATGTCGTTTTTTTCATCTTGCACTAAGTTTTATGAAAAATGAACAAAAATTGTTCGTGCAGGAAAAAGTACCGTAAAAATAAAAAAATTTGAATTTAAGCCGCCATATTGGATGCCGCCATGTTTAATTTAAAAAAACCAACCACTAAATTTTGAAGGCTAGAGTTCATGGACACTTTTAATGCACAAATCAAAAAAATCTACCAAAGATTTCGATCCTAAAATTACAAATTGAAATTTTTTTCATTCGATAATTCGTGTTTTTTGTTAAATAAACAAATAAAACTTCTTAAATATACAGTTTTTTGAAGTTATAACTGCAGCAATCGAAATTTTGGATAATTTTACGTCGGAAATAGGTTTTTTTGATTATTTTTATTACCGATTTCATAGTTAATAGAGCCGTTGAAAAAAATCTTAAAAATGTGTCCAGTCAGGACTTAACGGGTTAATTTTAAAATTTAAAAATCAAAATAAATATAATTATTATTTATAAAAACGTAGTATTAAAAGAAATAGTCATTTGTCAAAGTAAATAAAAAATATTTAATATATTTAATATTTAATATATGTTCAGAATAAAACGAAAAATTATACAATGGACATGTCACACAGAATTAATATTCTACGGTAGCAGATTCTGGATGGGTTTTTTCTCCGCATTGTTCAGCAGGATAATCAAAACTACCTGTTTAATTAAGTGACTTTAATTTCATCAGCCTCTAAAGATTATTTTAATATTGAATTTGAAGTTGAAATAAAAACTCACGTGGTATTCAGTTTAGATAATTCCATTCCCCCATTTCAATGTAATATGCAAATCATAACATTATAAAGCTTATACCTCAAAAATAGTTTGATTAAATTCAGTAGAATTTGCTTAAATTTAAGATTCCATTTTCAAATTCAGGAAAAAATCTTAAGTGACGAAACTCCTGTTGTATGATTAAATTTGAAGCGCTTCAAATCCCATACATTTCAAATATAAGTACTGCATTTTTAAACATATAAATGATTTTTTAACAAAGAAGATACATTTTCAACACAAAAATTACTTTTAAATTATTTGTTGAACCTTTTGCGAACATAGTTATATTTTGAACAGAATAGAAGAATTTTTAAACAAATGTTAAAATTGACAACCACACCTAGTTTAATATTCTACTGCTTTAAAACCAAAAATACAAATTTTAAAGGAAAGAGTTAAATTTCTAACAAAAAAGGTAATTTTAAATCTAAAAGTTAAATTTGTTACAAAATATTTAATGTTATACCAAAAAAAATTGAAACAAGTGGTTAAATTTGTAACCAAAGAGGTGAATTTCGAATTAAAATTATGACTCGTGGCCGAAACAACTGAATTTTTAACTATGAATTTCAGATTCAAACATATTAGTTTAATTTTCTACCAAAAAAGACAGCTTTTCAAAAAAACAGTTTAACGTATTAAAAATATTGGTCACATTGCTGTCGAGAACCTGATTGGTATCGGAACTGCGTGAATATGACTTATTGAATGTTTTTAGTTTGTTTAGCTATTGAAAAAAATTTGGGATTTCTGCACGATCAATTTTGTTATTCAAAATTTCAAAATAAGTTATCTACTTTCATGATAAAATTAATTAAAAGTTTTTTTAAAATATTATTATTGAAAGAACAGACTACAAACTTATTTACATCTTAAGAAGATTAACACCTTTTCAAAAATAAAATGTAGATTTTTCAAGATTCAAAAAAGAATTTAGAAGATTTCTAAGAATATTTATTGTTTTGAAAAGAATGAAAAACTTTGTTTCAGGTTTCTTGAAAATTAAAAATGTTTTTTTTTTACTTTGAAAAATTAATTTCTAGAGAATATTTAAAAATATTTCAAAAGATTTTCAAAATTGTAAAAAAAGAAGAATCTAAAAGGATTTCAGGCAATTTGTTAAATTGCGCACATTTTTTTTAATTTCAGAAAAATCCTGAACTAATTTAAAAGATATTTAGGGATTTTAAGGTTTTAAGCAATTTGAGATATTTAATCTAAAATTCAAAATTATTCCCTTTTAATAAAAAAAATTAGAGAAATCTTTATGAACATTAAGAAATAGTTTTTTTAAATACTCTTGTACGATTAAATTAAAACATTCAGATTCTATAATAAATTATTGAAAATACGATACAAAATTAAATTAGCATTAAAAAATAAATATATAATCATAAAGTTTCTAAGAAGGCCTAAAATTTCTATAATCTGCAGATTTTGTTTGTTTTCATCCTGAATAAATTCGCCTTTATTTAAAATAAATCATTATCCAGATTTGTAATTCTGAATAATTTTCTCTTATGTTAGTGTTTCAATCGGAGATTATTGATATTGTTACAAAAAATTATTATATTTCCAAGGATATCTATAACTTTTCAACAATTTTAGGTTCTATTGGTGTGTTTTACATGAAATTGTCATTTTTACACAAATCCTATCAGATTTATATCCCAAAATTTTTTTTAAAAATATTGATGTATAATTAATAATAAGTTGAATAATTTAAAGTCACGCTGCTATTAAACATCAGAAATTTGCATGAACAAAACTGAATAAATTTGAAAGATAACAGACCGGAAAAAATCTGTCGAAGATTGGTACTTTTATTAAATAATTATTAGATTTCAAACAAGTTTCTCACGCTTCTTTCTTTCACTGGAGTAGCTTCTTTGTTTTCTTTTGCATATTCATTCATATTGATCGAGAGATATATTTTAATTCATATTTTTTATATTTGAATTGATACAGGGGAAGATTAATTTAACGGAAGATTTAGAATTTTTAAATGATTTAAGGCTATGGTAAAATTTTTCACCGGAAGTGGGTGACTTGCAAAATAATTATTCAATTTCAAAAAGTCACACAATTTGAAAAAAAATTGTTATCTTATGTTAGTGTTTTTCTTACAAAATTGGTATCTTTAATAAAAAAAGTCAGAAGATTTTTCACGGATCTCATTGCTATTCAGATTATTATCATTTAATTAATTAATTCAAAACTTTCGTACAATTTTTTCAGTTTCAAGCGGGTAACCCATATTCTAAATTAAAAATAATGGGACTTTAAAGAAGATAAACACATTTTGATCAATTTTAGCATATTCTCGCATTTTTCAAAGAGGATTTGCAGTCTTAAACAATTTTCTGTTATTAACACATTTTTATTATAAGTATGACGATTTTATTAATTATCGTATTTAAAAGAAAGTTTACAATATTTAAGAAATAATAAGGTATACGATAGATATTTTCACCGAAAGTCTGTTATTTTAAATAAAAATTTCATTTTTAGAAAATTGGTATTATTAAATGAAAACTGTTTGATGCGCTAAAAAAAATATTAAAAAATTAATTCTGAACTTAAATGTGCTAATTTTCATCAATTAGAAGAATTTTTTCCTTGCTTTTTTTTATTTTAGATAATAGATATTGTAAAGTGAAACAATTTTTTATGCATTTTTTTCTATATTTTAATTTTCACATTGTATTTTCTTTTACCTTTAATGAAAAATGTAACGCTCCGAGTAACACTTTACTGTCGACAATTTTTAACAAATTAGAAATAAGACAGAATTTTTAAATCATGCAATAAAATTTCGTTTAAACTATTAACAAAAATTAGAAATTATTTAATTTGAAAAAAGAGAAACCTTTTTTTATATAAACAAATTATCTAATAGAAATTTATGAACATCATTTTACAGAAAAATTTAGAAACAATTAAATGATAAAAAAAATCAGTGAATTAGACTTTCCATTATGATGCAATAAATTAAATTCAGAATGTTTTTTTTTGACAAGAGATTCTCATTACCCAAACTGGATTTATTCCAGAATTTTTCGCTGCAATAAGATGATTTCCTCTTCATGTCGTCGACCCCGCAATCTGTCTTCTGTCCAAGTTATTTGCTTCTTGTGAGAGTGCATTTCCTTCTCAGCACTTGACCTTTTTCTTCATGTTGGTGGACGATAGTCGTGCACATAGAGACGCACATAATGCACTATGCAAATTGGCGATGCACATCTTCCGGGTTATTAAGTCAAGCCAAGGTCCATGAAAGTCACCAGAGACAGGCAGTAACCCACTTTTTGCATTGGCAAACAAAAGACCCACTGAGCTATCAAGGTACCGACGCCTCGGGGGATCTTTTAGGTTCTGATACCGACACCCCCTTCCAACCCTACTAAGACCTTTGAGGTAGGGGATTGTATGCTTCTCTAGAAATCACCCTAGAGCATGGCATGCTCTTTATTTTATTCGCATTGACCAACACTTTTCCTCGTCTCATCTCCTTCTGTTTTTATCTTTCTTTCTTTTTTAAACTTCGAGCCAAATTGCGCATAAAAGATGAACTTCAGCGCGGGCTACTTTATCCATTAGGCTAAGATAGGCAACTCCCTAGGGCGCCATGTCGTTTCGGGCACCGCAATGTGTGGCGAAATCAAAGAAAAAGATTCGAGTTTTTATCATGTTCAGTCATTTTCAGTGCTTTATAAATATAATTTTTCTAACATTCTTGAGAAAATTTAAAAATATTTTTGAAGATTTCAGATACGGGGTGTTATTTTTCAAGTCTACCGACTTAAAAAATCAAATTTGTCTAAACTAACAATGAAGGGTTGCGAGATGTGCGTCGCCGATTCGACTGGGGATTTACAAGGTGAACGTAGAAGAAAATCTAGAAGGCGTGTATTTATTATTTCGATTCAATGGGCCTAGTTTTCGAGATATCAAGGTTTGAATATTCACTTTCGAGCCCTGGACCCGTAGCGCCAGTCGAATTGGCAACGCACATCTCACGACCTCTCCTTGTAGTCTTTGGGCGAAGTGTTCGGTAGCAGCTAATAGAGAACAAATGTCGTAATTCGGAAAAATATTTACCGTAGTGGAGGGGTAAAAATTTGACACTTTCGTGTATATTGCCCGTATTAGTGATTCTTAGCTCATCTAATAGCAATAAGAAAAATTTTTTCAAATAAATTCTCAATAGGGGGTTTCACACGTTATAAATTGATCATAACGATTAAAGAAAACGTATATTTGACCTACAAAAATTTAAGTCAAAAACAAGTTTGAATTTTTGGAAACAGGCATATTTTTCCCTTCTTCCATTCTAAAAGAAAGCTTAGGTTGTTCTGTTTTAGGACTTTTGGGGTAAAAAGGGAGGCTCTTATTTTGCATTTATAAAAATAAGCGAACAGCAGTTTTTGAGATAACACCACGTATTTTTGTGATTTTAAACTCTTTTAATAACGATAATAGAATGTTGTCTACTATAATTCCAAAAGCTTTAAGGGCTCCGGTATACCTATGAAGCATGCACACTCGCACCCGATTTTCTAAACGATTATTTTTAACAACTACAAATTAAATTTATCTCTTTACTCTCAAGGCGACAGATGAATAAGAGATGAAAAAACAATTGAAATTGTAGTAGATAACATTTTTTATCGCTATTAAAAAAGGCAAGAATCGCAAAAACCGATATTATATTCTCAAAAACCACTTATGGCTTATTCTTATAAATAAAAACTAAAAATCTCACCTTTAAATCTTAAGGTTCTTAAAGAGAAACCCCCTAGCTTTCCTTTGAGAGAAAAAATAAAAAATAAAACTTTTTACGACAACAGACAAATTTGTTTTTGACTTTGATTTTTGAAGACTAAATATTAATTTTTTCAAAAAATTCTTTTGATAAATACAATATGTGTAAAAAAATGATCGAAACAGTAAAGTTCATTTTTAACCAAATAGTTAAATTTCCAACTAAAAGAGATGAAGTCTTAACAAAAAGTTTATCACATGAGTAAAACTAAACAAGGTTTTAATTATACATCAAAAGCAATTGAACTTATCCGAAAAGATAAATGTTCAAGATCATAGTTTAATCCTATACCAAAAAGGGTAAATTATTAACCAGTTGTCTTTTGAAAAAATAATAGCGGTTTAACTTTTAATCAAAAATTTGGATTTTAAAAATAAAAACATAAATTCTCAACGAAAATATATTTAGTTAATATAATATCAAAATATCAACCAATATTTCAATTTTTAATTATTAACTATTAAATTTTTTTTTAAATATTAATTTTTAATTAATTAGTTAAATTATCTAGTAAACCAAA
>JAAAKG020148796.1:0-10182 GCA_010014905.2 Druon quercuslanigerum | reverse complement strand
AAAATCATTTATTTTTCCAAAAATTCAACTATTTTGACAAAAGTCGAACTATTTGATTAAAAAATAACTTTTTTGTTAAAAATTCATTCCTTTGGTTTAAAATTTAACTATTTTCTTGAAACATCATGTATTTTTCTAAAAATTCAACTATTCTGATAAAAAGTTGAACTATTTGGTTGAAAATTAACTTTTTTGTTAAAAATTAATTCCTTTAATTCCTTTGGTTAAAAATTTAACTATTTTGTTTTAAATTCTTTTTTTATATAAATTTAAAAAATATTTCGGTAGAAAATTAACTTTCTGCAAATTTAACTCTTTCCTTGAAAAATCATTTATTTTTCCAAAAATTCAACTATTTTGACAAAAGTCGAACTATTTGATTAAAAAATAACTTTTTTGTTGAAAATTCATTCCTTTGGTTTAAAATTTAACTATTTTCTTGAAACATCATGTATTTTTCTAAAAATTCAACTATTTTGATAAAAATTTGAACTATTTGGATAAAAATGTAACTTTTTGTTAAAAATTTATTCCTTTCGTTAAAAATTTAACTATTTTGTTCAAAAAACTTTTTTTTTGTATAAATTTCAAATATTTTCGTCGTAAATTCAACTAATAGGTTGCAAATTAACTTTTTTCTTGAAAAGTCAACTTTTTTCCGGAAAGCATATGTATTTTGTTAAAAATAAAACTATTTTGGTATAGAAAGTCCATCTATTTCATTGAAAAGTAACATTTTTGTTAAAAATTCCGCCTTTCACTTAAAAATGGAATTAGTTTGTTAAAAAGTCATTCAGGTAAAATCTAAAATAAGATAGACAAATCTGACAGACCGGGTCATTTTGAGTCCCATTTTCAAACTACTCTCAACTACCTCAATTAATTGAAAATAAAAATTAATTTTAATCGGACTTAATTCCGGGTTATGAGTTGACGAATGCGCGTGACAAAAAAAAATCACTGGCCTCGCTTCAAGTGCTCAGCTCAAGAAGAAGTAATGAAACGTTTAGTCTAGCCAACTTTTCAATGAAACAGATGCCGATAATTTCTCAAGGTCAATTTTAAGTCAGTAAAGTTTGTCTAGTTAAAGTTAGAGTCTCCTCGGCCAACTCTTAAGAGGAAATAAAATTAAGAATCGGATAAATCGATTTAATCGTCAAACCAAATTGAAAAACTATTTCTGGGTGGGTTATTTTTTGAGGTGAGGCAGCCTCAGCAATTTCCATCCCGGAAGTTAGTTACTCTCTTTTGCATTATTTTCAGTGCGATCCACTTCCGATTCCTGAAACTTTGTTATATACACTCGGCTCAACTCTATTTTGAAAAACTTTTCAGTCTTTTCGACAAACATACCGATCAAAAGATAATATTTTATTTATAATATTTATTGTTTCGGCAGACGATTTTTCAATTAGTGATTCAAGATATTTGGAAATTACCATTATTGGACTGGAATATTTCTCTCAGGTTTGATTGAGTAACTTCTTGTAAAGAAAATTGAGCGGCAATTTTAATATAATTTTAATTATGATAATTATGGAATTTTCTAGTTCAGATATTTTGTAATTCGGCAATTTGCTGTCGAAAATTTTATTATTCCGGAATTTTTAAATTTGGTAATATTATGAAATGTTCGGGAATTTTATAATTTGGGGATTTTCCAATTCAGGAATTTTTCAATTCGGTAATATTAAAAGTTGTCCGGGAATTTTATTATTCGGAAATTTTCCAACTCGTTAATATTATAATCTGTTCTGAAATTTTATTATTATCGAATTTCATTATTTGGAAATTTTTCCATTCGGGAATTTTATTGTTCGGAAATTGAATTATTGGTGAATTTTCCAATTTTGTTAATAATATAAACCGCCCGCGAAGTTTATTATTCCGGAATGTTACAATTCGGGAAATTCATTATTCAGAAGTTTTCCGATTCGAAAATTTTACAGTGACGGGAATTTCATTATTCGGGTAATTTCTATTATAAACTTTTCAGGAATTTTATTATTTGGCAATTTTCCAATTCGGAGATTTTATTATTCGGGAATTTCCTAATTCAGGGATTGTCTAATTCAGGAATGTTACAATTCGGGAATTTCGCAATTCAGGAATTTTATTATTCCCGAATTTTAAAATTCGGTAACATTATGAACTGTTTGGGAAATTTATTATTCAGGAATTTTATTATTTCTGAAATTTTACTTTTCGCAAATTTTATTATTCGGAAAATTTTCAATTCGGTAATATTATAAAATTTTCGGTAATTTTATAATTTGAGGATTTTCCAATTCAGGAATTTTATTATTCGGAAATTTTATTATTCAAGAATTTTTCAATTCGGTAACATTATCAGCTGTTCGAAAACTTTATTATTCCGGAATTTTAAAATTCGGTAATATTATGAACTGTTCGGAAAAATTATTATTCGAGAATTTTATTATTTCTGAAATTTTAATTTTGTAGTTTTGGTATTTTCCGATTCGGGGATTTTATTATTCAGGAATTTCATAATTCAGGGATTTTATAATTCAGGAATGTTACAATTCGAGAGTTTTGCAATTCAGATATTTTATTACTTGCAAATTTTATAATTCGGCAATTTGCTGTCAGATTTATTATTCCGGAATTTTTAAATCCGGTAATATTATGAACTGCTCAGGAAATTTATTATTCGGGAATTTTATTATTTCTGAAATTTTATCATTCGGAAATTTTATTTTTAAGGAATTTTTCAATTCGGTAATATTAAAAGCTGTTCGGGAATTTTATTATTAGGAAATTTTCCAACTCGTTAATATTATAAGCTGTTCTGAAATTTTATTATTCGGAAACTTTCCAGCTCGTTAATATTATAAGCTTTTCTGAAGTTTTATTATTATGAAATTTTATTATTTGGAAATTTTGCAATTCAGGAATTTTATTATTCGGGAATGTCACGATTCGGGAAATTCATTATTCAGAAATTCGGTAATATTATGAACTGTTCGGGATATTTATTATTCGGGAATTTGATAATTTGGGGATTTTCCGATTCCGGAATTTTATTATTATGAAATTTTATTATTTGGAAATTTTGCAATTCAGGAATTTTATTATTCGGGAATGTCACGATTCGGGAAATTCATTATTCAGAAATTCGGTAATATTATGAACTGTTCGGGATATTTATTATTCGGGAATTTTATTATTTCTGAAATTTTACTTTTCGCGAATTTTATTATTCGAAAAATTTGTAATTCGGTAATTTGATAAAATTTTCGGGAATTTGATAATTTGGGGATTTTCCGATTCCGGAATTTTATTATTCGGAAATTTTATTTTATATCAAGAATTTTTCAATTTGCTAATATTATAAGCTGTTCGGGAATTTTATTATTCGGGAATGTTACAATTCGAGAATTTTATTATTCGAGAACGTTACAATTCGGGAAATTCATTATTCAGAAATTTTTCAATTCGAGAATTTCACAGTGCCGGAAATTTCATTATTCGGGTATTTCTTATTATAAACTTTTCAGGAATTTTATTATTCGGGAATTTTATAATTCAGGGATTTTATTTTTCAGGAATTTTATAATTTAGGGATTTTATAAATCAGTAATGTTACAATTCGGGAATTTTATAATTTAGGGATTTTATAAATCAGGAATGTTACAATTCGGGAATTTTGCAATTCAGGAATTTTATTATTTGCAAATTTTATTATTCGGCAATTTTCTATCGAAAATTTTGTTATTCCGGAATTTTTAAATACGGTAATATTATGAACTGTTCGGGAATTTTATTATTTTTGCAAATTTCCTTTTCGTAAATTTTATTATTTTGAAAATTTGCAATTCGATAATATTATAAAACTTTCGGGAATATTATAAGCTGTTCTGAAATTTTGTTATTATAGAATTTTATTATTTGGAGATATTGCAATTCGGGAATTTTAATATTCGGAAATTTTATTATTGGAGAATTTTCCTATTCCTTAATAATATACCGCCCGGGCAGTTTATTATTCGGGAATGTTACAATTCGGAAAAGTCATTATTCAGAAATTTTCCGATTCGAAAATTTTACAGTGTTGGGAATTTCATTATTCGGGTAATTTCTATTATAAACTTTTCAGGAATTTTATTATTTGGCAATTTTCCAATTCGGAGATTTTATTATTCAGGAATCTTATAATTCAGGGATTTTCTAATTCAGGAATGTTACAATTCGGAAATTTTGCAATTCAGGAATTTTATTATTTGCAAATTTCATTATTCGGGAATTTTTCAATCCCAGAATTTTACAGAATCGGGAATTTTATATTTCGGGATTTTAAAGTTGTTTCGCCAAATTATCCTGGTGAATGGAAAAACGAATCTGAACAACAAAAATTTCATAAAAAGTCAGAAAATGTCATTAGTCAGGAGAAAATCAGGGATTTAGGGGAAAAAATTCAAAAGCCAGGGAATTTTTGTAACTTTAAATAAGTGTCAAACAAAAGAAATTTGAAAATTTTCAATTACAATTTCGTTAAAAATTTATTTAAAACTCATAGTTTAATGCTGGACAGTTAAACTGAAATTCAACTGCTTTGTTTGAAATTGTTGGTTAAACCTGATTACCTTAATACTTTTAGTTTCCTTGAATCGAAAATTTAACTTAATGGTTTATACTGTTTTTTTTGTTGAAACTTTTTTTTATTGAAGCTTTATCTCTGGTTGAAGATGTGACTATTTTTTCGAAAAATAAATTGTTTGCTGAAAATTCAATTTTTATAGAAAATTTGTCTTTTGGCTTGAATGTTAAACAATTTAGGTGAAATATTTTTTCCATCATGACCGAAAAATCATTATTTGTTGAAAAATAGTCTTCTTAGTTTTAAAATTCATTTTTTTGGTTTAAATATATCACCATTAAGACTTTTTTGATATGAATTTCTCTTTTTAGGCTGAAAATTCAATTATTCTGTTAATAATTTAATTATTTTACAAAAACGCAGGTATTTTGTTAAAAAGTCATATTTCATAGTAGAAGTCACATTTTCAAAATAAATAAATAAATTTGAAAATTTTCCATTACAATTTCGTTAAAACTTTATTTTAAACTCATACTTTTATGCTGGACAGTCAAACTGAAATCCTTTTTGTAGGAAAATTCAACTCATCAACAAAATAGTTGAAGACGTAACTATTTTGCTGAAAAATAAATTGTTTGCTACAAATGTATATTTTCTAGATGCAAATTCAATTTTTTACAAAAAATTCGCCTTTTGGCTTGAATGTTAAACAATTTAGGTGAAATATTTTTTCCTTCATGACTGAAAAATCCTTATTTGTTGAAAATTCGTCTTTTTGGTTTTAAAATTCATTTTTTGGGTTTTAATATATCACCATTTACACTTTTTTGCTATCAATTTCTCTTTTCAGGTTGAAAATTCAATTATTCTGTTAATAATTTAATTATTTTACAAAAACACAGGTATTTTTTTAAAAAGTCATCTTTCATAGTAGAAGTCATTTTTTAAAAAAAGCACATAAATTTGAAAATTTTGAACTTGTATCTTAAGTATTGTTTTATTCCGTTTATAAAATATCCTTATATAAAAAAAAAGATTTAAATGCTGTTATTTGACTGTTAATGTCAGCAAAAATGAAAAATCGTTCAAGGAAAAGTCAGGGAATTTTAAAAATGAAGTTTTCACCCTGAAAATCATGTATTATCTTAAATACAGAAAATATTTTTGGAAACCATAACTTACGTGCTGTAAGAGGGAGGATCGTAAACAAATGTGTACAGCCCCAGAGTTTTTTTCTTCAGTAGCTAATGAATTGTAAATTTTGTAATACAAAAAATTCCTTCTGTTTGTTTCAGTCACCTTTTGCAATGAATATAGAAGAGCAAATTGCAGAATATTGCCTTCGACAAAGAAAAATGATGGGGAATTTATTTTTTCAAAGTCTTTCAAGGCATTCAGTGTTGTCAATATCACTATACTATATCCTTGGATTTCCTGAATTGCTTTCAATATTCCTCTTCCATAAATCGAATATAAATTCATGGATTTGCATTTCCACTCGAGTAGAAATCCAACAAATCAAGCTAAATAGGACGGCCATTGGTCGAGGATGCTGCTGAAAAATTGCTTTGCATTTACTACTGAAACTGAGATAAAAAGTGAAGCTATTTGTTTCATTTTAGAGAGATTTGAGGTCAAGTCTTCCATTCATATCTCTCCATAAACTTCAATCTACGAGGATCAATTCTCCGATTTTTCTCTATAAGTCAAGGATAAAGTTGCCATTTTTAAGAAATTTTTATCTTGAAAGAAATTTGTTATTCTTTATTTTCAAAAGTTTTAGTTGCAAGTTCTCTTATGTCCTGAAATTTGATTAAAAATTTTTTTAATATTCAAATTTTCTACAAAATAGATCAATTTTGAACGAAATAATTTCATTCTTCCGAAAATACAGTTAAATTTTCAATCCCAAAGGGCGAATTTTCTAGCCAAACTGTCCAACCTTTAAGAAAATACTTCAATTTAAAACAAAATAATTATATTTTTAACGAAATATTTGAATTTTATAATATTTAAATAATTTTTTAAAAGATTGTTGAATTTTCGACAAAAAGAAGAATTCTGAACGAATGATGTAATAGTTGATATTTCAAAGAATACAAAACAAAATTTTCAATAAAATAATTAAATCTAAAACAAAATAGTTGCAATTATAACCCAATAGTGGAATTTGCAACATACAAAGACGAATTTTTAATAGAAAATTTAACAGTTATTATTTAAACCAAAACCGATAAATTTTAAAACAAAAAATGACGAATTTCCAAGCAAGAATAATATTCTCTCAAAAGGACGAATTTTAAATAAAATTTTCAACGAAAAATATCAATTTTCAAACCAAAATGCAAAACCTAAATTTTCAACAAAAAAAGAAAGATATAAAAAAACAGTTAAATTTTAAACCAGAGATGAATATCTAAATAAAATAGTTAATTTAACAATTTAAAAAAAAAACGAATTTTCAATCATATAAGAATTTGAAGTCAATAAAGAAGAAAAATGTATCCACAATGCTGAAATTTTAAACCAAAAGATAAATTTTCGGTATAACAGTAGAATTATCAACAAAAAACTTAATTTTCAATTTAACAGTTGCATTTTGATTCAAAAGAGAGGAAATTTCAAAGTAAAGTTTTATACCAAAAAAGATTAAATGAAAAATGTTTAAAAAATGTTTCAACCAATAAGATGAATTTTCAACCAAATATTTTTTTTAACCAACACACAACCGACACATAAAAAAGTTTAATTTTACATAAAAACAATTGAATTCAACGACGAAAAACGAATTTTCAACAAAATAGTTCAATTCTCAACGTGAGAGAATTAATGTTTTACCAAACAGTTTATATTTTTATACAAAAAAGTTAAATTTTCAACTAAACACGATCAATTATTCAAAAAAAAAATTGAAGTAACATTTTCAGTTGGAAAAAACAATTTTAACCCTACGTGTACACACTGGGTTATTTTTACCCTGTAACCGACTTTGACCAGAAATAGAGTTTAGGCGTTTGAAAAAATTGCGGTACCGTCGCCTTATAAGTACAGTTCGATGTCCCGAGTAAAGTTTTAGACAGTCTCTGTAGCGTGCCGACTCATCAGTCGTCGTTGATAAGCGATTGAAATCGTAGCAGGGTCAAGGTGACCCATGTGTGTACTTAACGTCGAATTTACTGACATTTGGAATTTTTGTTTTCATCAATTATGAACTTTTTTCAGTGAAAAAGTGCCAAAAACGGTTTTTTAATTTTTTGCAACGATTGTGTTGGTTATAAATAAGTATGAGTAACTACATCATTGTACAACAAAAGTTTTTTTTTAATTTTTTATAATGAAAAAAAAAATTGGTTTCACTAAATTATATGAAAGAATCACTATTTTTTACACATTTGAAATCACCTTTTCAGTGTGCGAAATAAATACCTTTCTTTGTAAGATACAAAGTAGGACTATTTTTTTATTAATAAGGCATACTTTGAGAGTATTCATATAAATTTTTAACTAAAAATATTAAAAATTAAAAACGTTTTGATTTTTTTCATAAAATTTCATTTTTTCCAAAAAAAAATTTTCGCGAATTTTTTTATGTTTATTAAGAATTTTAAATGCACTTATAATACTTATAATAAATTCCTTTAAGATACTTGAAATAATACCTCTAAATTTTTTGTAAGTAAAAAGTTTATGTAGTTGTGAAGTTATAGACAGCTAAAAAATGAACTGGGTATGTTTGACCCAGTGTGTACAAAAAGGACAAAAAAATTGGTGTTTACTCGAAGGGTTAGGCAACAACAAATTCCAATAAAATAATTTAATTTATAAACCAAAGAGATGATTT
This sequence comes from Druon quercuslanigerum, assembly GCA_010014905.2. Classification (NCBI taxonomy): domain Eukaryota; kingdom Metazoa; phylum Arthropoda; class Insecta; order Hymenoptera; family Cynipidae; genus Druon; species Druon quercuslanigerum. The sequence goes on along the minus strand of JAAAKG020148796.1, from coordinate 1,783 downwards.
TTCAACTAAAATTATGAATATTCAACTGGAATAGTTAAATGTTCATTTAAAAAATGAAATTTTATAGATGAATTTTAAACTGAAAATATGAATCTTCAACAAGAAAATAATTTTGTAACAAATTGGTCCAAACTTTCAACCAAGTAGTTCAATTTTCTATCAAAAAATATTTTTATTTTGAATAAAAACTACTGAATTCAACAAAGAAAAACGAATTTTCAAAAAAATATTTTAAGCCTCAACCTGAGAAGATTAATTTTTAACCAAACAAATGAATTTTTAAACAAAAAAGAGGTATTATGAGGAAAAAATATTTTAATTTTTAAACAAGAAAGGCCCCTATTAAATTTTCAACATCAAAATATAGTTTTTTTAACACACTCAACATTAAATCTTTTATAAACCGAATAAAAAATTTCAAATTTATTGTATTCTTGACAATTATATAAAGTTCCTCTTATGTAAATTTACTGACTTTGCAAGATTTTTTTCAAAAGAACTGTATTCCTACCCAGATCTTCTAGTCAAACAATTTTCTGGAAAAAAAGAGAAAAAATTCGCATCGGCCTGGATTTGAGCCGGGAATGCCACTATTCACGAGTGGAGTGTTAAGCAATTACGCCAGCGGGGCTTCAAGCAGATAGCTTTTTTAATTAATTTATTTTTTTCTGAAGTATCTAACATCAAAAAAAAAAAAAAATTAATAGCCCTGTTCGACAAAATAACATCAATAATTAAAATGTTTTAAAATGTTTTAAAATGTTTTAAAATGTTTTAAAATGTTGCAGGATAAATTCTAGGAAAACTGGAATTTTGTATTGAGAATATTTGGAGAGATTAACTTGATAAGAGAAATCTTTTTGTTAGTCCTGAGATCAGCAACAAGCAGGAAAATGTACCTAGTTAACCTTGGTCCCAACTATCCAGTTATGCTATAATTCCGAGTTTATTATATCCTCCTTGGTCAAGAAGAGGCAGCCAATCATTCTTCAAATTATTGCTTGCTTGCTTGCTTGCTTGTATCAATCGAAATGTGAGTGAACGGAAAAATACCTCTCGACCATTAGGTTACCATAAATGAGAATTCAACCGCGAAATTACCAATTCAACGAGTATACATTCAGATAAACTTTAATTAGAGAGTCTTACTGGAAGAAGAGAAATTAGTTTCTAATTAGTTTATCCAGGGGCTGTGCATACATTTTTAGGTTGAACATTTTATTATAAAATATAAAATTAATTGTTCCTAATAAAAATTTAGTTAATGTATTTTAGAAAAATGAAAATTTCTCTTTTTAATCTAAGATGTAACTATTTGGATAAAAATGTATTTATTTTGTTGAAAATGTGTCTCTTTTGGTTAAAGATTCATTATTTTAATTGAAAATTTAACAATTTTATTGAAAATTCGTAATTTTTAGTAGAAAATAAAATAAAATAAAAGAAAAAAAAAGAAAAAAATTAAACCTATTGTATTTTCTGGAGAATTCGCCTTTCTAGAAAATTAATATTCTCGGTTGAAAAGTTAACAGTTTAGTTTATAATTTATGTATTTTGTTCAAAAAAATTGTGTTGTTGTTGTGGAAAATCGATTTTTTTATTACAAAAATACACTTTTTATTTACAAAATTTATGATTTTTATTGAAAATTCGTGTCGTTTATTAGAAAATTAATATTCTTGGTTGAAGATTCATTATTTTAATTGAAAATTCATATTTTCAGTTGTAAACGATAATTTTTATTTTTTGATAAAATAAGTCATTTTTATAACTGAAAATTTAA
>JAAAKG020148795.1:0-10182 GCA_010014905.2 Druon quercuslanigerum | reverse complement strand
GCGACTGATGGTTCTCGCGCTCGATAATATATGTTTCTCGTGCTTCGCGCTCGATAAATGTGCCTCGCGTACGCGCTGGGTCCTGGTTGATCATTTAAATTATTTTTAAGCTTACACATTAAGCGAAGCTGTAGATATAGCTTTCTCAAAACTTCTTCGGCTTTGAGGAATACATTCTCATAATGAAACTTGCGCTTCAGGCTCGACATTATTTAACTTGAGTTTAAATTTCAGAAAATCGACATGTAACATAATGTGTTTACTCCGCTGACAAATTGTAAAATAATGCAAGAAAGAACTAAAGAAAACACCCCAAAATCGAACTCTTTCGAGCATAAATTTGCAGCACGTGAGAAATTATGTAAAAATTTAAATTTTCCCGCCAAACGGTGCTTATTATTAAAAAATGGTGAAACGAAATTTTGTAGGTTTATTTCAGACGAGAAATTTTCCTGTTGACCACTTCATTGTCATTTGTGTTGTTTGGCTGTAAATTTGAGTTTTCGATATTCTGATGTCATTTTCACGTTTAACAATATGCATTTTTTTGACGTTTTTATAACGGTTCTCATTTTTTTATTCGTAGTGCAATTTATAAAAAAGACACTCATAATACACGTTAATAAAACGTTTATAAGTCGTTTATAGAAACGTCTTCAAAACGTTTAAAGAACGTTATTTAATTGTATCAAAGACGTTTAAAAGACGTCTTTAATACGTGTCTATCAGCATCGGTTGACTTTTTGGATAAAAATTTTGCGGCCAAAATAACGTTTAGAAGACGTTTTTAAGACGTTATTTTAACCATTGAAGAAAGACGTTTTTCCGTAATTTGTAGAACGTCTTAATAACGTCTTTATAACGTTTTGTGTTAGCAGGGTCAGTTCCCTGGTATCAGTCATACATTTACGGTATTAATAATTATTTTTCTATTCTTATAGGCTCTGAAAGATACTTTTCGAAGCAGATATGGATTTCGGATAACATTCTATATATTTCAGAATTATTTCAGAATTTTTTTATTTGCCAATCTTCTTATATAATACAATTTGTACGACTTCTCATAAGACCGCATGTTAATTTCGATAATTGATTTCTCATCTATGAACGATTCTCATTTTTAATTTTATTACCGAGGGTACTCCCTTAATACAATAATAAAGCATTGTTTTCCCCTAAGCACTCAACGAAGTTAACTTAGCTTGCAAATTAAGTGAAAATACCTAATATGGTTTATACAAAATTCTTATCTGCAGAGTTTTTATTTTTTTTTTAAATTAAATTTTTTTTGGAGTTATGATTTTTTATGTACCGACGGCTTTAGTTGCGAGGTGAATTTAAACTCGGGAGGTGTCCAGACTTCAAGTCATTTTGAGTGCGGATTGGACTCGGATGCGACTTATGGCCGGTTGAGTTCGCTGCGTTTCAACTAGAGCGAGTGGGATGTTTCACGCAGAAGATTATTTTATGCATGCGATGGTCTAATAAATTTGTATAGATACGCGAGTTATCACTGGTTGTGGATACCTTCATACAATGATTCAAGCTCATACCCAGTGACGTGGAGTCGCCTGACGCTATATGTACTCGCGCTAAAGGACATATATGATACTAGAGCAACGAGGGTGACTCGTTTATACCACAGTTTCATCAAGGTTTTAAAATTAAAAGTTATAGTTCAAAAGGTTTTAAACGTAGTGCTACGGGAATTAAATGGACCAGCCTGACAAGAAAATAATAGTAACAATAATAATTTTTTAATGTACCCTGTGATTTACTTCAATTTTGACAGCTACGAAAACATGACAAACCATTTTTTTTGGCACTTTAGAGCTTTATGGGAACAAAATAAGCTCATAAAAAATTAAAAATATATGGAAGATAAAAATTGGGAACACAAAAAGTTTGTTCCAATTTTACAACATTTTTGCTCACCCAGATACCTTGCATTTTTGTGAGTTCATTCTGATCCTAAGAAAGCTCTCAAGTTCCAATTTTTTTAAATGTTTTCATTGGCGCAAAAAATAAAAGTTAATTACAGTGATACATTACAACATGATTATCATGTGTAGAATAGTATCCTTAACTCTGGAAAATTGGGAAAACTCTGGAACACCGTCAAAAATAAAAAAATAAACTTGAATTCAAAAAAACTTTCGAACTCGGCAGATAATAACTTTTAAAACATATATCGTTAACGCGCTTTACCTTGATTTAAATTTACCGCTTACACACTTATTACAATTTATGGGAGTCCTAACGCATTCCTTTTAGGTGTGGTATTGTTTGGGATTTCTAGAATTATTTTTTTACATGGACGCTCGTATTTTTTGTTATAAAAATTTACCTATAATTTAATAAGGATGTTAGATTGATAGTTATAATACGATTGTTTGAAATTATAATAAATTATATAATTTTGTAAGCAAACATACCTTACTGTGATGTATAACCAGAGAAAATAAGTGGCCATCAACATGCAAGAAAGAATTGATAATCCTATGCTTTCCCAAATACCGAGGCGGTTATATGTAGTGGCACCCAATCCACACAAAAAGGAAGCTGATGTACAAAGAGGGGTCAGAACCATCAAACAAATAAAATCAGCAATAATGCCCTTCGATCCATAAAGACGTCTTGCCTTCCACCACTGTAACAGAGACTATCACTTTTTTTTTAATTTTCTGTTTAATATTCTTACGATATTTTTTAAAATGTTTTTCTACATGAAAACTGTCCAATTTTTAAATTTTTCCCTGATTTTAAATAAAATCTTTCCAACAATGTCAACTTTTTTATGTTTCAATTTCGATTGCTGAAAGTTTCATTTCATTCCACATTTTAACAATTATATTTTGAAATTGTAAAAATATTAAATTGAAAACGTTTCCGAATTTAAATTATCCACTTTCAGTCTTTTAGTTTTAAACAATTCTAATATGCACGAATTCAACTTGAAATAGAAAGAAAGATTTGAATTTGAAATTTTACAAATGTTCTTTATTCCAATTTAAAAATACTTCAGGCTTCTATAAATAAAGGTTTAAATTGCTCCAATTATCTCTCTTAGCCAGCATTCTTTTATTAACATTATTTTGCTTATAACAATCAATCCTGTCAAGTTTTATAACGTCTAATCTGGCTTTTCAGATTGTGTTTTAAAAACTTTTATAAGCTACTTTACAAAAAAACTTACTATAATTTATTACACGTAATTTTCTATGCGATATAATGATTGAAGAATGAATGATTTTTTTCGATATAAAATATGATTAACGAATTTATATTGAAAAAAATATTGCACTTTTCTGAAATACATATTGAGAACATGTTGTCATAGAATTCTAGGTCAAATATTAGGCAAACAGTTTGGATAAATAATGCATTATTGTTGAATGAATTAAAAAAATTAAATGTTTCACATGTGATCATATATTCAGTCTGACTTATTCAACTGATTTGCACCAGATTTGAATGAGAAGTCTGTAATAACACATTGTCATTACATATTGCAAGAATCTTCGATATATTTGTATTATATTACGTTTATATTACGATTCTTATTTTAAATTATTCGATTTTAAACGTTATACGTCTATACTTTTAAAATGAATAAATCGAGATTTAAATTGTTTCAAATTATGTCAAAAATCGAAGCCATATTTTTGTTTATTATAAAGCTCATAAAGAATGAAAATGAAAAATTAACCAGTTTTGAATAACTGTAAAAAAAATGCGCAACAAAAAGTTATGTTTTTAGTCTAAAGAAATCCTTTAAAAATTAAAAAGTGTCTAGTTCCGTAATTTAAGATGAGTAGTTTCAAATCGCCCTGATATTTCAGGAAGACTAGACGCAACAAGGAAATTAATCACGATTTAAATCCAATATCAGGAATATTCGATTTCTTCTTTTGAAAATAAAATTAATATTTTATTCAAAATTATTTACTAGAAAATGAAAAACAAAATTCTTTTTATTATTCGATTAACCAGTTCTTATATCATTTACAATTATTTTATATTATTAATTACTTTAGAAATAAGGTATAAAGTAATACTCACTTGGTGGATAGGTTTGTTCTTCTTTTTAATTGAGTACGTGAATTTACAAATCTCACATCGATCTGTATTGGAGACAGAAAGCCATTTTTCCAAACAACTAGTGTGTACGAGTCTCAAAGATCCGGAACATTCACAAGGATCGATGAGTTCTCCAGCATTCCCATCTATAGATATATTTAATAAATTCATTAATCTAAATATTATCCCAATTTCACGAAGAAAATTACATTTTACGATGATAACTATAACATCGGTTTTCTACTCTGACGAATCAATTTTTTTAAATTGTGTAATATAAACCATTTTTTTAAGTTTTATTTTATTTGAATTTTAAATATATATCAATGTTCATACAATGAAAAATAGATTGGTATAAGAAATAAGAAAAACAATTACATGTAAGATCAACTAGATACTGAGGAGATAAAAACACAGTTAGGTCTCAGAATTCTTCAGTATTAGAAAATATTTATTTCATTTAATAATAATCAATAATAATTGGACCATAAATAGTCAATGAAGTCTTTCTTAAAAAAAGGCAATCTTATTATATAGGCATCCTAGATGAACAGACACTGTGAACAGAAAAATGAGAAAATACTTGTTACCTTCGTGACAGATTCGGCAACATAATGAATTGGCATTCCTTTTTTCATGAGTCGAATTGGACTGATAAACAGAAGACGAATTGATCGTATTCTCTGATAAAACAATAACTGACAAATTTATAGAATCCATGTCACAAAAAATAAAATATTCAGAGAATCAGTGCTAATTCAACTCTCACAAAGTTTATAAACACTTTTGGTATTCAAGCAACTTTCCTGACCTTAATTGAGCTTCCAAATGAATCATTGCAACCGGTAGTCTGTGATAACAATAATAGAGATGGTTTGGCCTCTTCAAATAATCAAGCTGAACTTATAAATGTATAATTATTTTTACAAGGTAGTTTGGCGCGAATATTTGAATGATATTTTTTCTGAAAAATTCTTATTTAAGGACCAATGTGTGTTATATCCTGGTTCTAAAAGTTACCAATCTACTTTGAAAATAAAAATGGAAGAAATATTAATATGGGTTATATTAGGTCTTTCAATCTGTGTTTGCTAAAAAAAATTGATTGTTTTTGCCGGAGTTTAATTTTCTCTTCAATCATGTTTTGTCGGGTTGTAATTTTCAATTTCAGCATATTTTACTCAAGATGAATTTTTTAAATTGCTGAAACTATAATGTTAAATTTGTTGGATTCCCAAGTGAAAAAGTTATCTTTGCGCTTCTCACGAAAGTATCCCTCACCGGTTCGAGTTTTACAAAAAAAATTTTTCTCGTTCTTTCAACTTTTTCCTGTCGTCATACGTTCTCCAGATTTCCAAAAACAATATCCTGAGTTGCGCAAAATTTCGGGTGTAAAGTGGCCATTTTACAGCACAGATCCGGGCATAAAAGGCTTCGAAGACTTCTCGCTTCGGAGGCTATAAAAGGTATAAAATCGATAATTATTAAAGGTTAGAAGGGAGATCAAGCTAATTATCCATGATATAATTGAATGTTATGTAATGACTTACTTTTTAAAATGGTAGCACAATGTACAAATTGTCAAGGCTAGTGAGAAGTGAGGCTTCAGAGACTACTCCCAATTTTTACTCGCACTAATTTAAAAAAAAAAATTGTTTATTTATAACGTGATAATTCCTGATTAATGAATAACTATGAGTGTTAACTTGAAGTTTAGATCCAAACCTTTTAATTTATGTATTATAAAGTACAATTTGCAGTATTCTAAAGTACTTATTACGGTAAATTAGAATGGTTTTGGATTTTATGCAAAACCTGAAGACATAATGTGAGGGTTGGGGATCGTTCACATATTACGTAAGGATGTTTTCTTTTGTTTATATCGTTGTGTCATTTTTTATTTAATGGCAACTTTATTCCTATCTTTATTTAAACAAAAGAAAACAGCCTTACGTAATATATGAACGATCCCTTGTCTAAAGTATGAAATTCACAGGTTGGAAATTTGGTACAATGATTTTTTGTTAATATTTAATCTATATTTCAACATAGCATAGCTACATAGCTACTAGCCTGTATATATAGTTTATACAGGGTGTCCCAGAAGTAAGTGTCCGGACTAGTATGGCTGTATAAAAAAAATAATAAACCTAAACTTCGTTTGACAAAAATGTATTGAAGATTTATTTTGTGAGTTCTGAAATGATTAAGCTGGATTAATCAGGAGCTCCGCATAGAAAGTCGTACGTGCGTGAGAGAGAGTTCGAAGCTGCATTAGTGACCACTATCGTGCAGTGGAGACGGTTGTGAATCTCCTCGGAATGACTGGGAAGGGCCGCAGTGCGCGAGTATTCTGTCGAGTGTATTGCGTAATATTATGCAATGCAACTGGAAACGGTTAAGATGGCCCTGACTGTATTTAAATTTGCCCATAAAAAACTTATCTGAATTAATTTCTGTTTGGTTAAGGAATTTTATTCTAAAATGTTGTTTCTTTAATAAGTTGCTGCAATACAATTCTACTAATACTTGTTTAATAATAATGATAATAATTTTACTATTAATTATGAATTATAAATTTGTTTTTCCATCAGAAAAATAAGCAAGTAGGGGATACTATCCCAGATGAGTTGCATATTATTCAATTACGTACTTGCCTTTATCTAATTTCCCCACGTTTCCCACTATTTATAAATATACCTACTTCCGTTAATTTCTTAACATAAAATTCGTCCCAATAGGTGCACTATAGGTCCCAGTATTATCCCCCAATTAAACCCGAAAATAATAATTTTGACCTTAACTTAGAAAGCCTGGAGCATCTCATAAACTATAACCGGCATTAAGGGCCCTTTTCATACGAATGCCCACGTTTCTTTACTTTTTGGAGCAGTAAAGTCAAATTTCTTAATTGTTTGATGTACCCTCTTAGATTTTTATATGCTTAAGATAGCGTGTACTTGTGGAAAAAGATTCTTCTTTCGATCTCTCTAATAGCTTAACGGAAAAACTCCCGACCGGTAATCAGAAGTTGTGTGGTTCAATTCCCAGTGAAGCGATGGAGATGATCATTTAAAAAAAAAATTAATTTTAAAATGTATTAAAGTTTATTGTGCATCTTGTCTAAAAAAGATGCCAAGTATTTTCTGTTATTGAAAGAGTTAACTTTATCGATAGTGTTGATTTTAATTTTCACGGTTGATGGGATGCTATCTACACTGATTGAAGATATTGATTGATTGATTCATCTCTGATGATAATGTAGATTCCTTTCAATTTACTTGTATTATAAATGTGACACCAGGCTTGAGATAGCGTCAGTGTTTAACAATAAAGCGTTACCTGAAAAGTTAATTGCAACGAGTTACAAGTTGCTGATAACGGTAATGCAAGTTAACGCCTGTTATCAATCGTTACTTTATACAAAATTTAAATACGTTTAGCCTTAAATTAAATATTTCAAGAAAATCGCTCAGATGATAAATTTTTTCACTTCCTTGCACGCATTTCCTTATCTAAGGGGCAATTCATATACCACGTGGACAATTCTTCGTCACTTTTGGACCCCCCCCCCTTCGTGGACAGCCGTGGACCCCCCCCCCTGCTCTTTCATTTCTCATTTCAGTATATTTTCCGTACATTTAGCGGAATGGGTGTCTAGATAGATGGAATATGGTCAACCCCCCGCCCACCTCCCTTAACTGTTCACGTGCAATATGGAAGGCTCCTAAAGGAACTATTCATCCGGTGCAATACGGGATTACTGAGCATTACATATTTTGAGCGATTGTTCAGCACAGCCGGATTGATACTTTTGGACAAAAGACATTGCCCTAGTGATGAACTTTTCGAAAAATTGGTGCTACTGAAAAAGAGTATGAAGTTTAATGGAAAGACTTAAGTAAGCTAAAGCATAAGTTATAAATTTATTAACAGTTGAAATAAAAGAGAGATTATAGAAAAATTCAGTATTTTTAATTTTTGTTACCTACCTGTAAATATAATATTCGGTTTAATGAAAATTTTCAGTTTGCAATCAAATGTATCAAATTATTAAGATACTTTTTGGACATTCAAATAAAGTATTAGATATTTAATTCAAAAATTGACGGCAATGTAACGCATTACTTATAACGGCAACGCGTTACTTTAAAAAAAAGTAACGGTACAGTTGTCACAGTAACGTGTCAAACACTGGATAGCGTTTCTTTCTGAAAAAAGATTCTTCTTTCGCTCTCTAATAGCTATAAAAAAATCACCCGACGGCCAATCAGAAGTTCTGTGGTTCGATTCCCAGTGGAGCGATGGAGATGATCTTATTTCAGCAAAAAAATTACTTTTATAATTCATTAAAACTTTTTTACCATCATGCCTAAAAAAGACGTTAAGGGCATGTGATACTTCATCGTGTTCAGTTTCCACGGTTTTTTTCCCACAAAAAAAATTTCTAAAAACTGAATTCGGAGTTGCTATAAAATATTATAACGGACGTCCCAGGATTCCTTTTTTAGGGATAATAACAAACAAAAATTTATTGTACTCAATACAAATTTAACGCATGAGCAACTATTTTGAGGTTATTGTCGTTTTTCAGCTCTCCGTCATTTCTATAAGTTAGGTATCTGTCGTACCGATGCTGTCGGTATCACTAAAGAAAAATTATGGGAGAGAATTCTAACACAAATAATCTCAAAATACACGCACACATTGATAATACAGATTACTTTAGACGTAGATGACTTTATATTACAAAAAGGCCTATAAAAAGAATAAATAAAAAATATTTACCTCTTTAAAGCTCTTTAGACTACAAAATGTTTTTAGTTCTTAAGTAAAATTGCGACTTTACCTATGTTTATTTGTCACCATTCTTTTTATCAAAAAATGATTTTTGAAATAATAAGGCATATTGCAATAAACGAATTTGTATAGGGGGAAATGATTCTGAAGATAACTCGACGTGTGCAAATGACAAGGTGCCATCTCAGAAGGACGAAATAAAAAGTTGCTATCTCAGATTGTGAAACTTAGAAGCTTAAAAATTCCATAAAATATTATTAGGAAGAACAATGCCCTCTGGAGCAAGGAACCTTTCTATTTGGTTCTTGTGGAAGCAGCATTAATATATGTCGAAAAAATCACTTTTTTCGACCTTTTTCAAACTTCAAGTTATTTGTGCTAACGAAAGATGTCATTTTAAAAATATGTAAGAAATACAGAAATATATTTATGCATATATAGAATAAGATTGTTCCTATCCTGATCAAACAACTAAAAAAATATCATTTCGGCCGACCCCAGTGTTTAACTCAAAATAAGTGTGGCGCATTAAAAAATAAAGATGAAAAATGAACGTTAACATAAAGGAGTTTTTCCCCTCATATGGGGCAAAATTTCTCAAGTGTACCCACCTCAAAAATGAAAGTTGTCTGATCAGGCTAAAAATTAGCCCAATCGTAGTCCTATTAGATAGTACTCCTCACACTAAAAATTAATTAATTTTGATCATTATTTATCAAAGTGAAGGGGGTACAATTTTTGGGTTTTTTAAGCAAAGCCTTAGTTTCAAACATTTGTAACTTTTTTCCTATTGCCTTAAACAAAATTTTACTAAAAATTTTTTTGATAGATTTTTTCACAAGATTTCTGGTGGTTATAACTATTTTTGAAAAAAGTCAAAATTTGACCCTAATTTTTGAAAATCAAAAATAAATTTGACTTTTTTCAAATTTCTACACTTTTTTTTCTTCAAAATAGTTCTAAAAGAAAGCTGAGATTTTTTCCTGTAGGATCTCCAATTTTCAGAGTGGCAAATTAATTCGTCTTTGAGTAACGGAACGATACGTATACAAAATGATATGATAGGACGGGTGGCGCGTGGCCTCCCCTAGTGCGCTCACGCTGAGGATCTTTGTGCAACGCTTTAGTGCCAGCTTATTAAGTAATGTAATATTATATGCTACTAAAATAACAGCACTTTGCATTTTCAGGGTGAATTAACAAGACCTGCATTACGGTCATTGTGAAATTAATTGAGAATATGCTTTAAAAATTAGAAGTGAGAACATACAACTTTTGAATTTACCCGCGCATTTTTCACTT
>JAAAKG020148794.1:0-10183 GCA_010014905.2 Druon quercuslanigerum | reverse complement strand
AAATAAAAATTTCACTTTTCTGGTAGAAATTTTTTCTAACTGATAATTTAACTATTCTAGATTAGGATTCATCAATTTAGTCTCAAATCTATCTCTTTTGGTATGAGTTTCGTCTCTTTGATTAGAAATTAGTTGGAAATTCGTATTTTTCAGATAAAAATTTAACAAATTTTTCTTGAAAGTTAATATTTTTTTGCTAAAATCTATATTACTATATTACTATACTCTTTTGTTTATATTTTATTTTTGTTCTTTGAAATTCATCTTTTTAGTTAAAAATTCATCTCTTTGCTTGAAAATTGAGCTGTTTTGCTGAAAAAACGCTTTTTTGACAGAAAATGATTTTTTTACTGGAAACTTAACTACTGTAAATTCGGTATATATTTTATATATACACTGTATATATTTGGTTCAATGTTAATTAATTTTATTTGAAAAGTGTACTACTATATTTTTGGTTGAATATTTGCGGATTTAAAACTCGTTTGTTTTATAGAAAATTGTTGAAACTTTTTTCTCTAGGTATAATTTCATACGGTATGTTTGAAAATATAACTGTTTGGTCAATTAATAATCTGTTTTGGATGAAATTTGAACTACCTTGTTAAAATGGATTTTTTTGGTTTTTAATTCATCATTTTAGTTAAAAATTTCTCTATTCGATTCAAAATTTAACTATTTGTTGAAAACTTATGGCTTTTTAGTTCAAAATAAAAATTTTCAACTGAAAATTTAACTATTCCATTTTTGTTGCAAATAAATCTTTTTTGCTTAAAAATTCTACTACTGCTTGAAAATTGATCTTTTTTAGTAAAAAATTTAACCTTTTGTAGCAAGTTCATGTATTTTGTTGGGAATTCAACGTTTTCTAAAACATGTTCTGTTGTTCCCGAGTAAAGGGAGTCAGAATTAAGTCAATCTAAAGAAGCACTTTTAGAAAGAAAAAATTTCATTTCCAGAGCCATAAGAGATTTAGAGCCCAATATAGGACAAATTTAATTTTTCTACGAAACTTAAATTCAAAATGTTCTCAAACAATCCTTGTTTTATAAATATTATATGGGCCATGACGAACCTAAGATTTTTAATAAAAGGTATAACAAAATTCACTCAGCAGATATGAATTACTAAGTTGCGTAAAAATTAATTGTGGATCCGCAAAAGCGGATCATTTTGATCTCAAGTTGATTATCAAAATAATATGCAATGGTTCGATATCTTGAGATTTACTGTGATTGTGATTTTATAATTGATATAATTATTTTTTCAAATCTTCGATTAATCGAGATATGTTTTAGGAATGAATCAGCTTATGTGGTACTATGCAGACTTGGAGAAGAGAAAATGTTATCATGCTCATGGTGATATACCAGATTTTGACAATCAGGAAAAGGCTTGTGCTACTTGGCGAAGATTTGCTAAGTACGTGATAATTCTATGATATTAATTTATTACTTTAATACACAACTTTTTTAATCGTCACCCCTCCCCCCAGGATAGAAACGGATAAAAAAGATAAATGAAAAATAATAGAGTATTCGCTAGGAATATTTATTTTGGATTTGGAAGCTGATTGATACCAATTATATAATAGACCATATTAAAACAAAATATTAACCCAATGTTTATTCTAAATTTTATCCAAATCTGTCACATGATTTCTATTTAAAATTTTTTCTACAAAATGCTTCCAATTTTTCTTCTATTCCATATTTACGGTCTATTTGCTAATATTACTTTCTACTATTAGTATTTTCAAATAATATTATCTATTTTATATTTTTATTATTGTCATTATTTTATTTCAAATTTGTACTCGGGTGAAACCGGTTATACATCATAGCCGCGGACTAAGTCAAGTGACTGATGAGATTAGGATGTTCTAAGTTAATTTTAATACGATGCTTGAAACTTCCTGCGACGATGCTGTAGGTATACAATTACGAGTGGCTGCAAGCGTTGGAGGTGCCAACAGTCACCTCTGAATGCTTTCCTAGAGCTACCATCTGCCTTTCCATAAGTTTTTTAGTCGCGTGCTTCCTGATGGTCAAGAAAGTTTCTTGCTTCTCTTTCTTGCGTGCACATTGCCAATAGCCGAAATCACAATGGGATGAATAGATGCATGATTAATATTACTCCATATGGTCTTTGCTTCATGCCCCCGACATCTTGGTCAAAGCCTGGTTTTTTACCCCATCATTGGCGGACTGGGTTGCAGTCAAGTGCACGTTAAGGGACCTAGAGCTTAAGGTGGGTTCCGAACCCCGGACCTCTGCGGTGAAGTCTCGAGTGTCTAACCAACTGAGCCATCGAGGCCATTTTGTCCAGAACTCTATATAAATTTCTACCCTGTTCCATTATTTTTCTATTTCTGTAAAATTTCAAGCTAATTAGTTCCATCCATTTTTGATCGATCAAATGAGCGCCTTCAGCGCGTGAAATTCGATCGAAGTTATATGAGAGCCTCGTTCGAAAAGATTAAACTGTTAACCATGTAGTTACCTCTCAGTTCCGGCTAGAGTGCACAACATTTTAGAGAATAAGAAAACGAAACACCGTGGGCCCCAGCCCGGGCCACCTAGCCCCAGACATGCGGATCTGATCCCCACTTCCTTCATATTTTTAGAGGTAGGTAAGTTGACTTACCCATTTGAAGAAAAATTTTCGTGACCGCTTACCGTGGGTGTGATATAAAAATTTGTTGTTCCTAAAAATTTTGTATGAGGGAGGGAGTATAATCTTTTCGAACGAGGCTCTCATATAACTTCGATCGAATTTCACGCGCTGAAGGCGCACATTTGATCGAACAATTATATTTCGAGCCTCGTTCTCAAGATTATACTGTTAATCATGTAGAGGTTTAGAGAGAGCAGGTCGCAATCTTTTTCTTTCTCCATTATTTTTATTTGTTTTTTTTTGTTTTGTTTTTTTTTGTTTTTTTCTAAAGTATAAAAATATATTATTATAGAGTAACAATAACGCAGCGTAACATATGTAACTCTAATAACTTTTCATAATTATTTTTAATCTTAGTGTAATAATTTTTAACTTTGGCGATTAGACAATATTGCTTGAGCAAAACTTTGGTCTTTTGACATAATCGGTCTGTTGTAGACGTTTGCGAACATTTGAGATTCCGCAGTCCAACCCGCAGTCTTTCTAATAATATCTAGATTAATGCCACCTTTATGAGCTGCCGACGTAGCAGCATGTCTTATCAAATGTCCTGAGAATTGAGTGGTATCTACCCCACTTTTCGATAGGATATATTTAATCCATCTACTGATGGTTTGGGTCGACACAGGACGGTGTGGCTTTTTTATTGCAATAAAAAGTTCATGAGTTTTCCCATGCAGGGATGATGACACTTGAATGTATCTAAGTAATTTCGTAGCAACACAGAGTTCTGGCTTACATCGTATAAACGGTAAAATTAATACCGGCTGCTCTCTACCTGGGGCAGATGTTTTTATAAGGTTTTGAATGTTTATTTGTATTTCATCAGTCTTAGAAATTACATTTTTCTATTGAATATTGGCAGTGGTTTGGGCTCTTTGGACAGTACTTAGTGAAAGTAAAACAATAGCTTTAAACGTTAACGTAGCAAAAGTTAGTTCATGTAAAGGGACAAACTTGGATACGTAATTAAGAACTATCGAAACATCCCAGGTGGAAGAGTACTTTGGAACAAAAGGCTTTAATTTGAATATGCCCTTGAGGAATCGAGATATCAATGGATCTTCGCCTATTTTATCAGAGACCTGTAAGAATTTAAGGTTCCTTAAGAGGCACCTTCCTTACATTTTTTAGTAAAAAATTTTAGAACTGAATGATTCTTTGGGTTGAAGAAATCAATTTTTGTCTCTGTGCAGAGCAATTGCCACTGATTCAAAGCTACTTGATACTGATCCAAAGTAGCTTTTGATAGTGAAGCGATGATAATCTCCACTGATTCAGGTGGAGTTCCTTTCCTTAAGAAAGCCTCGATTGCAGCTTGCCTGCCATCAATTCGAGGGTTTCTGCCCTGGGATGAGTCTTCTTTCTTCGAAGGGAAAGTAATAGTGACCGATTAGATTTCAGAATTATTGGATGAGTTTCTAATAATTCGTGGAAAAGGGGAAACCATGGTTGATTTGGCCAGTTCGAAACTACTATGATTCCAGACGCCTTTCCCGTTTTAATCTTTTTCAAAACATTAATTATTACTGCAAAGGGGGGGGGGGGAAGCATAAAAGCTTAGGTTAGACCAGCTAAAGGTAAAAGCATCTATTTTTAATGCTTGGGGTCTGGAAATCGCGAGCAGAAGTTTTTACACTTTTTGTTTTGGAAAGTGGCAAATAAATTGATGTCTCTATTTCCAAAGGCATAGATAATTTTTTCAAAAGCGAAATTTGACAATTCCCACTCCGTGTCATCGTTACTTATCCTTGACAGAGCGTCCTCTTGGGCATTTTCTTTTGATGGTATGTAAGAAGCAAATAAAAAATTTTTCCTTTGCTCCGCCCATTGCCAGATATCCTTTGCGATAGCATGAAGGGTAGACAATTTTGTTCCTCCCATCTTATTTACATATGCGATTGCTGTCGTATTGTCTATACGGAGTAAGATTTGGGAATTCTGAATATCATTGGCAAAATTTTCTGACTCTCGTTCCAAAACCCGTAGGAATTACTGGTGTTATCCGTTGTCCCCCAGCCCGTATCTGAAGCATCTGTATAGATAGTGTTCAAGTATTGTCCGTCCTTGAAGGAGCTCGTAGCAAACTTAATACTTTTCTGCCACCACTGTAAATCACGTATTAGATCTCTAGTTATTTCAATTTTCGCATCAAAATTAAAATTGTTCTTTGTAAGAGCTTTATCTTTGAATCTTACTAGCTGCATCAGAAAGAGCCATCCGTAGTCTATATCAGGACAGGCAGCTACTAGTTTCCCAATTAGGTGAGCCAACTCTCTAATTGTATGTATTTGCCTATTTTGAAAGTCTTTTATAAGGTTCCCCAGTTTGGAGCTCTTTTCCTCAGTGATTTGAACTAGCTGTTTCTGCGAATCGATCATAGAACCTAAGTACTTGCATTTTTTTATGGTATTAAGCTACTTTTGGACCTCGATGCAGAGAATGTCATAACCTTTGTGAAGATAAAGGGACTAGTACATAAACCAGATGCACCAAAATTTATAAAGAGGTATGTTACGTCTCAGATGAGATGCACTTACCTTGCTATAAAATAATTATAATTAAACTTACGCTACTTCCTCTTTTTTTTATTCTAAATTTGGTTAAAAAAGAAAACAGGAATTGAGGAAAAAGCAAAAACGAAAAGGTTGGGGTAATCAAATTATTGTTTAGAAAAATGGTTAAAATATAAAAATTACAATTCATTAATATAAAGTTACATATGTGATGTTCTAATTTTTTTTATGTTTTTTTGTTTAAATGAATACACGCAGCATGGAACTACTAGGAATTCTAAAAAAGACCTCGTCTTCGTGTCCACCCTTTAAAAAAAAGGAAAGGACTTTAATTGCGAGTTTCGAAATTTATGTTTAATAAAGAAGTATTAAAAAGCAATTTTTATTACGGAAACTTACCAACGATTTGATTTGTTGTCGCTTGGAATTAAGACCCCTTTTGTAGAGTTTTAGAATCCTTTGGTCTGGGACTCTATTAACAAAGTTTGTCGATTTCTCTTCCTTCACTTTTGTTAGATCACACAATAGGACCGTGGTGACTTTTCTTAGGAGGGCTTCCTTGGTTGTCGTAACCCTTCAGAACGTGCGTATATATAGGCAAAAATCTGAACAGGGAAGGGAAAATAGTTCCTTCGTGGACCATTTTCTGACATTGATTTATGGGACGATGACACAGATCCTGGGATATTGCATAGGTGGGAGGCCACGTCCGGTCTTTGCAATGCATTTTCTTGAGGGGTAGTCGAAGACCACATATCATTATGACGTTTATGGCCTTTTCACCAATTGGGCCATAGTAGATGGGCCTCGCGTGTTCCTTCGTAGGGCTTGCTTCCTTCTGATTGGTTATGACGTCAATGACCGCGCATTAATATGATTCACATTTTTATTAATTGATATTTCTTGGAATTTTACATAGAATTTATAATGTGATTCAGAATATAAAGAGTAAATATGTATGAAAATGATAATTGGTAAAAATTGGTAATAATTATTCATGATGATTATTAACAGAAGATAATAAGGATAAATTTATAAAATAACGCAGTCTTCGGATATATAATATAAAGAGGTTTACATATCTATGGTCGGTAAGGTAAGGTTTCGGATAACCCATCAGTAATCGATAAGTGTTGCTCAGAGAATATATTGGAAGAATACTTTTATGGTAATGATAAATTATAGGTTCTGAGTATTTTATGTAATTGATATTAACAACTGATTATTATTATAAATAAGTAAATATTATGCATATATAACGGTCACGGGCCGTGACATCCCCAACTTAGATTTGAGTATTTTGAATGAAATGAACAATAATCAAACTTTTTCAATTGACTTAAATTGAATAGATTTTCGTATAGATAGAACACAAAATTTAAGTCTGTTGAATTTACTTTTGGGGCAGGTGTCTACGTTTTCGACTTTAACTTATTGTAAGAAATATATTTTCGTGGGAGCAAGAGGGTTTTTCGGTTTACATAGAATAGATGACACAAAACTGTAAGTCCTTCGGCCTCTTCCTCCTGCTGTATTATAATGCTGGGTTGTAAAATCGGATAAAGCTTTTGCGAGCAGTACATTTCTGCTGGCTCAAACGGTATATAAAATTTATTTCTATGGTCGCTTGATTATGAAAAAATATAATTGGGCGATTTTGAAATTATTATTAACAGATGCTTATTTTCAGTTATTTTCACACTTCAGATTTCTTAAAGGACGTGCACAATTGATCGCATGATGTACTTTTTCGTAACATCGCTCGCATGCGGATGTCCATTTATACAATTTTATTTTTCCGAAGTACATTTTTTGCATATTTTGGATATCATTGTTCTCTGGCAATTGGTCCTCGCTAAAATGATAAGTATCGGATAATGATCTCAAAATTTCACGGGCTGCGTTATGCTTCGCTGTTTTTTTTTTGAGACGTTGGCTTCATCAATTTTAGCATATTCTTCTTCAAATTTCTTAGTTTGACAAGTTACTATAAATACTTGAAATGGTGTTTTTAGATTCAAAACAGTTACTTCGTAATTTGGTTTTGAAAAATTATTTTCTATACTAATTTTGTTGAGTGTCTGATTTTAATTACAAATGTTCTTATAATTTTTCTAACCTTATTTTAAACTTATTTTGTAGTTTTTATTTTTGTACTTGTGTATGTTTGTTTTTACTAGATATGAATCTAATTTAATGCGGTACTTGAATTTCTCTTTTATACTATTTACGTTGTGTTTCAAGGTACATAAATTGAATTTTTCTCATAGTTTTGTCGTTTTTCCGTTACATTGTTTATCTTTGACCATTTTGATACTATTGATACATGTATAATTATTTTTTTAGAAAACTCGTGAGTGAAACAGGTGCTATATGGTTTTACATACACGTAAGAAATAATAAAATAGAGTTTTTATGTGATATTCTGGGCTGATAAAAGTGATATACATGCTTTAGTGCTACTGTGTTGTTTGAGGACATGTTTCAAATTGCAGTTATATAATGATGTTAGTTAATAAAGAGAAATTTAAAACGACTAAGTAAGTAGTTGTGATAATATGAGATAAAAGAAATTATTTAAAGTACGGTAAGTATATAGTACTTTTCGCTTTCATTTTAGAAGTCGGAAAATATTATCTTTACAATTTTTGATTAACTTTCTTTCTTTTTAAATATTTTTTTTTGTTTTCTTTTAGGGTAAAAATTAATTTTTAGAAATCGACATCTTGGTATCGTCGTATAAAGTGGTCAAGATTGCAATTGAGTGGTTGTATATAATTATTTCGTACTTCTATTTCATATCCAAGCAAAACACACGCATT
Source organism: Druon quercuslanigerum (assembly GCA_010014905.2). Lineage (NCBI taxonomy): Eukaryota > Metazoa > Arthropoda > Insecta > Hymenoptera > Cynipidae > Druon > Druon quercuslanigerum. Next base: position 2,169 of record JAAAKG020148794.1, on the reverse strand, counting down.
TTGGTCTACGTATTCTTCTATGCGATCCAGGCATTTGAAAATGGTGAGCAAATATTGTTTTTTTATAATAATAATTGGTGATATAAAAAAAATATTGTAATTAATATATCAGTTTTTTGTAAAATTTAGAAATATTTGATGTTTTTGTGTTTTTTTTATTTATTGTATTTATGGAACCGTTTTTTTGTAAAATAAAAAAAAAATCTGAAAATATCTTATGTTTTTGAGTGTTTTTTATTTATTGTAAATTATTGAACAGCTTTTTGTGTGTAGATTTTTTATTTATATAAAAAAATGGAAAATATTTCATATTTTTGCGTGTTTTTTCCTACTTGGTGGATCAGTTTTTGTAAAATTTGAAATTATTTTATGTTTTTGTGTGTAAGTTTTTTTTTATTTATTATAATTATTGAACTGTTTTTTGTGTGCAAATTTTTTAATATACAACATTGAAAATATATTATGTTTTTGTTTTTTTTTATTTTTTATTTTCAAATTATTGGGCAGTTTTTTTGTAAAAAAATTTTTTTTATAAATATTTTATATTTTTACGTGTTTTTCTTTATTTTAATTATTGAACAGTTTTTTTGTGTGAAAAATTTTGTAATATAAAAAAAAATTCAAAATAATTTATGTTTTGTGTGTTTTTTATTTATTTTACATTATTAAACAGTCTTTGTGTGAAAAATTTTTGAAAATATTTTATATTTGGTGTGTTTTTTATTTATTTTGAATTATTGAACAGTTTTTTTGTGAAAAATTTTGTAGTATTTAAAAAAAAATTGAAAATATTTTGTTTTTGTGTTGTTTTTCTTTATTTATCATAATTATTGAACAGTTTTTTGGTGAAAAATTTTTTAATATAAAAAAGTTAAAAATATTTTATGTTTTGTGTTTTTAATTTATTTTAATTATTGATCCTGAGACTTCTATTGATTTTCGCCGTAAAGGGATACGGAAATATATTGCTCCAAAGTTTCTGGTTTTAAATAATGGTGTCTCAGTTAGAGTTCCGAAAGAGTGGGTTTTAAATCCCGAGTTTTTAGAAGAAAATATATTCACAAAGGTGCTGAAATTTCTCAATGGAGACCTTGAGAATGCCTTTGCGGTTAAAGGGCGCAAATGGAAGGTCGTGAACGGAAAGATATAAGAGGTAAGGTATATTATACGTATGGTTGAAAATTTAAGTTTGATGTACTTGTTATTATTTGATTAAGTGAACTATTATATCTTTTGTTTCAGGTGGGTTTTCCGCAATTTTTTTACTCAACTCCCGATACTTATTGGAAGCTGCACTTGAACACCATGCTTGTTGGAGGAATCACAGTTTATCTTCCAAAAAATTGGGCAAAATCTGGAAATAAGTTTTTCTCAAATGCAAAACGGGCGGCACGCCACCACTTTATAAAAAGGGGAATGGAGGCTCCCTTCACGTATAAAGGAATTCAATATGATGTGATGGACAATGTTCTTTAACGCGTAAGTATATGAAGTCGAGAAAAAAAATTTTATTTTTTATTCTTGATAATTTATCATTTTAAATATGTCTTTTTATTGGGTTTTAATAAAGGCTTTATTTGTTTCAGACTTATTCTCCTCATTGACCTTTAGAGATGAGATCTATCATCCATTTTAGATCTCAAGGTTTTTATTCTTCAAGAATGGACATTTGTATTGAAGGATGTCGAAAATATATTAACTAAACATTTTGGTTGCATGAAAAATAATTTTACCTGACGCTTTAATAAAGACTTTTTTTATTTATAAATGTTTTGGTTTTAGTTGTTGTTTCGCCAGTTTCGATGACATAATGATTTCCTACTTTTAAATTTGCATAAAAAATAGTTATCGTTGGAAAGGTTAAATCTTGATATACTATCAATTCTTGTGGTTCTAAACCATATTTAATTATAAAATCATCTAGTATATGTGTGTAATTCAGGAATCGCAGTGTTCTATGTGCACCAATTCTAATTGGTCCTAGTGTTCCAAATGATCTAATTTCCACTTGATTCATGATGTTTGTTTATTTCTGAGTTTGGATTTGTATCCTTGTGGTTGATGAGGTTTTTCCTGAAGTAGAGAGTGTCTTTGTAAGAGACCAGAGAATGAATATTTAAACAAAATATTTTTTATTTATATTATATTTTTTTATTTTATAATTATTTC
>JAAAKG020148793.1:0-10183 GCA_010014905.2 Druon quercuslanigerum | reverse complement strand
TCGGCGTGCGCATGCCACACACGCTCACACGTACATACAACTTGTACCCTCTTTTGTGCCCAGAAAAAGCATCGGATCGAAAAAATTTTTGGGACTTTTTTGCTTATTTTCTTGTGCCCCCCCCCCCCCCACAAAATTAACTACAGTACTGGCGGGACACCCTGTATAATTCTGTCTTGAGAATATTAAACAAGAAAATAAATATTAAGCTATAAAGCCTTTAAAAAACGTTTTACAAATCTTGAGATGAATAACATCTAAAGAATTATTATTACTAGTTATTATGTAATCGTATAGAAAGTTTTAATTACGAAAATAAAAATTACCAGCATCTTCTTTTTTATTGTTGAACTATATACAGGGTGATACTGAACTCATCATGTTCCTTGTATGTCCGAATTGCTGGTGCAAAACTGAACAAAAAAATATATTTGCAAAATGTTGTACGATCAATAGTTTTTGAACTATTGAAGGTTGTAAATACCCAATAGGAGCTCGGTATTCTCGCGCGTGCATAAGCATCCTGCGCGAACTCTGGAACACACTTCACTTCAATACAGTGAAGAGAGTCGTGACAATCGAATCAGAGACAGACAATGTCAGAGCAGCTTGAAATTCTCAGAACATATCAACCTCATTTGTTTTGTGGTTCCCCCGATTTAAATAAGAAGCAAGGATACTAGTTTTAAAAGACTTTGATTGATTACGTTGATCCTAGTTAATCATTGCAGCAAAAGTTACACACTTTGATACCCAACAGAGCTTCTATCACATAACTCGTAACAAAAGTAACAACAAACTGAACAAATTTGTGCATCCAGGTCAACAGTATTTCTAACGATCTTATTAGCGAGATCAAAATAACAACTTTTTTGAAAACAAAGGCAGACGGAGTTTTTGTTACACAACGTGCAATAAAACAAACAACAAACTTAACATTCGTGAATGTAAGGCAACAATCGTGAATTCAAGGTAATATTGTTTCTAACGAACTTGATATCAAAATTAAATTTACAAAACACGTTTCCTAAGAACAAAGGCACACACTTTGATACCCCGCGGAGTTTCTGTTATATAACTTTTCGTAAAACTCACGACAAACTTAACATTCGTGAATCCAACCAAAAGTTTTCCTCCAGAGAATTATCAGCGTGACAAGAATAATAAAGAACGTTTTCTTACAACAAAGGCACACACGTTGATACCTGACAGAGTTTTTGTTGAACAACTTGTTACAAAACGAACAAGAAACTGAACATTTGTTAATTAAAGGAAGCAGTCTTCCTTACGGATTTATTAGCAAGATTAAAATAATAAAATACTTCTTCCAACAATAAAAATTCGATCTCTTCATTCGTCGCAGAGTTTTTCAAAATCAGACAAATATTATTGCATTTTCCGTTAAAAATGATCCTCATTCTTCAGATCTCTTGTGGGCGATACGCATAACTTTTGATGGAAATGGGACGAAGTAGTAAAGGCCTGTTGAACAAGACTTATTACGAAACTACGGAATTTACACCAATAGAGATCCTTTGCAACAAGAAATCAACACGGGTTTGGGAAAAAAGTCAAAGGCTCCCTGATGTGCTAACAGACATTGTCCATGAACAAAAGATTGAATTGTAACGTGAACAGATTCAGCGCAAGGAAAACAGAAGATCGGAGCAATTCGAAAAATCCCACAAGAAAATCTGAATAATAAATGAAAAAAAAATGTTATTTAATTATTTTCCATTTAAATTAATGATAAATTCAAAATAATACTGCAAAAACTACGAAAAAAGCTTTTGAAACAGAAAACAGACTAGAAACCAGACGGTCTGGTCTGAACCTTGTCAGAGCCAGAAGATTTTAACACACAAAAAATTGATTGTATTCATAAAGGAAGAGCTTACTACATGTTCTCCGATTATGCCTCACCTAAAATTTATACTAAATCGTTTCTGGCTGTTTCTGCTTGGAAGTGTGGCATGAGGATTTTCAAATGCATAATGATGCCAATTGTGCGTATTAAAAATTCCATATTTTGTGAACGTGAATTCGTCCGTAAAAAGATTGCTCTTCACAAAATTTGGCTCATTAGCATGCCGGCCTAGCAACCAATTGCAATAACGTAGACGCCTTAGGAAAATCATTTTCTTCTAAATTCTGCTCTCTTCAAAATGTGATAGGCATGGAGATTATTTATTTTCAGAAGCCTTTGACATGTCGTGTAACTTCGCCCATGCATTGCGGAAAGACCCCCCATTCCGATGGATGGTTCTTCGAGTGCACTATTCAGAATCGCCTCTTCTTCACGCACAAGCAACAAATTTTGTCCAACTCCGGACAGGAACTAAATTTCCTGTTTCTCTCGTTCTATTCACTAAATGTAAAATTGGTTGAGGGTTAGGATCTCTTTTGTTTGGAAACCTCAATGCGTATTCTCGCGAAGTTTGATTCGCGTTTCGTTCGGATTCTCCATAAATAATTAAAATTTCAGTATACTCTTCTGAGGTATAATTCATAGTATTTTAAGAGGTTCAAAAAAGTTATTGTGCACACTGATGTTTCAGAAAACAAAACAGCGTCAATTTTACAATAATAACAGTTAAATGATCAACTTCGAATTTATTTTATTTATTGGTTGTGAAGTTAGTCACATAACAATTACTCTACCCAAATTTAAAAAAGTTTCTCATTCTGAAAAAAGTAAATATAAAATTGTTAAATTTTTTTTTGAAAAATTTTTCATGTAAAATAGTGACGGATTTTTTCTCCGAAGAGTGTATTGAAATGTAAGTTCTAACGAATTCAAATTTGCAATAACACATACAAAAAGAAATAAAATTTCTGTGCTTAACGAGAAAACTGTCCAGAAAAAATATTGTGGCATAAATTTGCATCTTGCAACATAATCAAATGGAGTATTTTCTGAAAATCATATAAGGTATGAAAATGTCCTACTCAGATGACAGTTCGTTAATTGAAAGGAATAGGTAAGTGTGCGGCATTGAAGTGAAACATTGTCTGTTGTGTTCCCTGCTGGAGTAACTACCCAAAAAACTCTTCAAACTTGTAGTCCTTATGTAGACACTTGTGAAATTCATTGAATTTTCGAAAGTAGATTAGAGTTTCCTATCAGAAAAAAATCGTGAATCATCATTTTAAATCTCGCTACCGGATGTGATCGACTATTTTCCAAGTATTACGTGCAGTGTAAACAATTTCTTAATTTCGGTGGCACGATTGCATTTTAAATCATGATTTTCCAAAAAAAGGCACTACTTTTGGTGGCATGATTAGAACGTAAATTGCTGGTCACCGAAAATACGAATTATTCAAACTTGTCCTCGCATTCGGGAAATGCTGCAGCCGATTTTAAAAAACTTTGCGAGGAAGCGGAAGGTGGAATTTTTATAGCAAGGAGAGTTGCTTCATTTTTCTTTACATTGCTCAAAATTCACAAGGAAGAACTCTAACTGGGATTCACAGTTTTTTTCATTTTCGTACAACATATGGAGTAGAAACTCTGCGATGAATCAGGAAGAGTATTCTTCCTTGTAAAAAAAGGTATTTCGTTATTTTAATGGTGCTAATAAATATAAAAAAAACTGTTTGCTTGGTTTTACGAAGATTTAGTCTGTTGCTAGTAACGCGTATCGAATGTCGGATTTTCGACATTCGATCGAAGGGCCGATCGTATCAAAAAATTCGATCCGATCGTGGCAAGGATTGAATTTAGGATTTTCGACATTCGATCGACGCGCCGATCGAATCGAAAAATTCGATCCAATCGAAAAACGGATCGAATGTCGGATTTTTGACACTCGATCGGTGGGTTGATCGAATAGAATGTCTGATCGAATTTTTTTGCACACCTCTAGTTTTTACTATTGTTATACAATTATTCTTAAACAAATATGTTATCTCTTGTCACTCGATACAAATTTCAAATGTCGTTGTTTCCCTTCCTACTAATTAAAACTAGAATATTAACATTATAATGAGGTAAGTGGATTTAGAGACGGAATTTTTCAATCAATTTATCAATATAAATAACAATTTGCACTTACCTTATTCTATAATAATTATTTTTTTATTCAGAATTCGTTGACACATGGCTTTGCCAGCCTATAAAATCAGTGCTACCATACTAACGACTTCAAAGTTCATAAAATTTTCTCAAACTGGATATTTTTAAATTTCCTGGAAGGAACCCCAGATTGACCTTGGCCGGAAATCAGATTTTATGCCAGATGTTCCTATGCTGGCTTCACCCCCCGTGATGTAACCTTTGCCTACATTGAAGAAAGAACAATCAAAGTTTATAGGTGTTTCAGTACAGAGAATCTCGAAAGGCCTAAAAAAAAGGCCTCCTTCTTTCTCGAATATCGGTAAAGATTTCATAGAATAAGACTTCGCAGGATATAAGGCTGTGGAGTTGATCTTCTACAATATTTATGGTTGTGCAGTAGGTCTCTATGAAACGTATGATGGCACACAACTTTTTAGTGGTAAACAAGTTCGGACAGTAAGGTTCAGCCGTATATGTAGATGCAAAGTGCACTTCTACAGAATTTAGGGTTGCGCAGTTGACTTATAAATCACATATGAATACACAGTCGTTCATTCTAATGGTAGACAGGGCTGCGCAGTATTTGCTGTACATAGAGCTGTGCACTTCTACGATACTACTTGATGCACATTAGACTTGTAAATGTCGTGAGTTGACTTTTAACGGTCGTGAGACGTGGTTATGGCTGAAATTTTACCGCGATTTCGCTGGTATTGGGTGCAGTTTTTCAGATTAGCGCCCGATCCCGGGAAAATCCTGCGTTTGTCCTTATGACAAAATTTTAATTTTATATGTATGGTACTTATCGATGCACAGTAGAATTGTAAATGTTCAGTGTGTTTCTGTGACTCATATGGATGCGCAGTACAGTTTGGTGCCACACAAGGTTGCGCAATGGACATCTATAGTAAGTACGGATGCGCTGTAGCATTTTACAGTACATAGAGCTGTGTAGTATAAATATATGTCATCTAAGGCTGTATGGCAGCGAGGCTAAGTTATACTGTTTGATGCATTCTGTAATACCGTTCTGTGCCAAGCTAAATGCATGTAAAGCAGTGGATTGTCCTTTAGTAACAGAGGAAACTGGATAACGGATATTATCCCGTTTTCAGCATATAAAAAAATGATGACAATAAATAAATTGCAGAAAAATGGGTAATAATACCTGACGTACAAGTATCCATGAATTGATAATCAAAATGGACAGGTGTTTCACCAATCGTAAAAGCATTACCTAATTTTTGTACACAGTACACCATATCCAAGTATTGTTTTCGACTCTGACTAAGTATCCTGAGGAACTTCTTGGTGAGCCACTGATAATTATCAGCAGGCTCTGTTACAGTATCTCATTTCAACCACTGTCATATCTAACTGCTCTAAAGCCTCTTTTTTAACGTCATTAGCAGTCATCATCATCCTATTGTTTAATTTCTTCAGGTAATAATTGTTGGACTTTATCGTTTATTTCAAGCGACGGGCTTAATTTCAAAATTCGATTCGGGCAACACTTAATTAACTTTTTCATTAGTAGACCTTTTTGTAATGTTTACACTTTCGTTATAGGATTTACTCCTTTTTCGCATTCGATGTTTCAGTCCTATCGCATTGCTCGTTTTAAGAATTTTATGTAGAGTATCCATCTGCTTCCTGAAATCCTTGTTGATGTTGAAGCAGCTGAATCAATACTGATGAACTGCTTTGCTATATTTCTATTTATAGCAATAGGGTAGTTGAATGTTCATCACCACCACCACGACTAGTTGAGGAGCAATCTTCCATTCAATACTCTACCATCAAAGTATCTTTGCTTCATCCCTTCCTTTAAGCACTTTAATCCTCAACACCTCCACCACCCCACCACCATCAATACACCTTAAGCACTTTAACATTACTGACCTTTAATTTACGTTAAGACGAATGCATATTTCGCGCGCTCTTCGCATTGTTTTCGAATGTCTTCGAATGTATGTGATATGAACTTTCATTTCCTTTTGCAAAAGGATTTCGTTCCTTCCAGTATCGTTGGGTTGAATTCAAAATCCAAAAGCTGGATTTTACAAACGCGTTTGGATTAAATGATAATTCCGCAGTCTTGGTACTCATTCTATTCAGCTTGAACTCTGTTCAATAAATTAAATTGATCGATCAAATGGAAATATATGAAAAAAATTTTATTTTATAATTTTTATTCTTTCATCTAATTTATACAGCCATCCAGACAACAAAGTGTAGAAGTGCACTGCTCTATGTACTGCAAATACTGCGCAGCCCTGTCTACCATTAGAATGAACGAATGCATATTCATATGTAATTTTTATAAGTCAACTGCATAACCCTAACTTTTGTAGAAGTGCACTTTGCATCTACATGTACGGCTGAACCTTACTGTCCGAACTTGTTTACCACTGAAATGTTGTGTGCCATCATACATGTCATAGAGACCTACTGCACAACCATAAATATTGAAGAAGATCAACTCCACAGCCTTATATACTGCGAAGCCTTGTTGGATGCAATCTTTACCGATATTCGAGAACAACGATTGAAATTTCTAGAAGGGACCTATAAACTTTGATTGTTCTTTATCGCAAGGCTTGTAAAGGTTACATCACGGAGAGTAAAGCCAGCATAGGAACTTCCAGCATCAATTATGATTTCCGGCCCAGGTCGATCTGGGGTCCTTTCCAGGGACTTTAAAAATATCCATTTTGAGAAAATTTTGTGAACTTTAAAATTGTTAGTATGTTAGCACTGATATTATAGGCCTTCAAAGCTATGTGTTAACGAATTCTGATTAAAAAATAATAATTATAGAATAAGGTAAGTGCAAATTGTTATTTATATAGATAAATTAATTGTGAAAATTACGTCTCTAAATGCATTAAAAGTAGGGCAATCATTTTTGCAGCAAATGCTTCTGAAAAGTTGCTTACGATGAACCACGTGTAAGACCTAACATCAAAGTTTTTTGCACAAATTATTTAATTTTTGCAATAAATTTTAATAAACATTATCTGCAAAAACGTTTGTCCTAATTATAATGCATTCAGAGACAGAATTTTTACATTCATTTATTTATATGCGTAACAATTTGCACTTACCTTATTATATTATTAATATTCTAGTTTGTGACAAGAGATAACGTAATTGTTTATCAATAGTTTTATAACAATAGTAATAACCTATAATGTCATGTATTAATGTTATCATGTACTTCAATTGCGGTATGACATGAATTATTGACAACATAAAAACATAAAAATAGAATTTTATATATAAATATTGGACCCGCATAGCCGTTTGGGATTTTAGTTACCTCAGGTCTCACAGAAGCGCTGATGTCACTCGACAAGCGTTCATATTGGAAATATTTGCCTCCAATTTTTAGCACCAGGCTTTATCCCCGAGGATTACATCAAATATCAGTGCTTCCAAAAACTTTGATACAGAGAACCTGTATGCGTATACAACCTTGAATTAATTAAGCTTTCTAGAATTTAGGTCGAAATCACATATTGACTTTACTAGAAATTTAATGCAAGCAAGGGCTCTGCTTGCATCGAATAAGAGTGAGCGGTTGTTATGATTGACCGGATGAATTTTCTCCATATCTACAGAAAGGTATCGAGATCACATGTCAGACCTTCTAGAAAAACATCATCATTTGAACTTCTGGAAAGTTTGACGATAGTATCATCGATGGATAGAAAATCGTTCGAGATCACGTTAAATTTTCTAGAATATTCGATTATTTTCCGAAAAACGTTGGTGGTATCTAAAGGAATCCTGAGTATCACCATCGGTATTGCCGGGTTTCACCTCGTTTATATTTCGCTTAACACTAGATAAATAAGCATTTTACCTATAGATAACATTAGGCCGAAGTTTCTAGAAGCTTCGAGAATCGCCCGCTCACACAGATCAATTATGTTTCTGAAAGTTTTGAGAAGCAGGGGAATCCCCGATCCAATTCCAGTAAAACTTGGGTATTGCGGTCGGCATTGCAGGGTTCCACCTCCTTCTTATTTACATCAACACTAGGTGAATAAGCATCTTACAGTCCAGACGTAAATTTCTGTCTCACTCAGCACAGAGTACGTTCACAGCATTTTGCGTACGCCGCCAACTGCGGCAGGGTTCGAAAATTGGAAATAGACTTGCATGCAGATTATATACTATATATGCCGTATATATAGTGCAGTACTCCTTTCCGGCGAAAATTCTGAGACCATTCTGTGCGCTGTGTGAGACAGAAATATATGTCAGCACTCTATTTTTTGTCAACTTATTACGAGGTATAGGCAGTTAGCATTATATAGGTGTATTACATACATGATAATCTAAGGCCGAAGTTTATAGAAGCTCCGACAACCCCCCCCCCCCCCATCCTCTCCCCCTAGCCAATTAATGCGAGGTATAGGCAGTTATAAGGTTACCATATATTCATAGTACGAAAGGAGGACACCTTAAAATTTCTTAACCTAACCTTAACTTACTAGCATAGTAAATGCGGGTTTTTTGAATTTCAAATAATGCAAACTACGAACGTTCAATAGAATGCTTTTATTTCTAGAAATTAGGTTTTGGTTTCAGAACAAAATCAATATTCGGCAGTCATTACAAATATTTTTGAACAGTACGCTTCCATTTTTTACTATGTTCGCGTGGAGAAGTATTTTCTTACTTAAAGATTTTTTATCACCTCTCGAAGGAATGGCATATATTAAGTTTTTGTATGATATTATATAATTTTGTACGCTTAGTATCACAGGTACCAATTAAATCTTAAAAGAATTTTTCCGAACTTCCGATTTTATCCAATAAAGGAACATTTTTGGGTCGCAGAAGATATTTCTAAAATTGTTGACAGGAGAAATTTTTCAAATTGAACACAGCTCTTATAATTTATCGAATAGATTCGACAGTCAAACGATTTCCTTCATCACTCCATTGTACATTAATAAACGAAAAAAGTCTTTCTACAGTCGCATTATGTGCTGGAATGGAATAGAAAAACTGAGAAATAATCAGTAACTCTGAACATGAATTTATGTTTGAATTGTGGTTGTAAAACTCCACCATTTTGTAGCTCGAGTCACGTTTGAAAAAATCAGCGTCTTGCTCTTTCAAAAAATTCTTTAAATTGACATTTTGATCTAAAATTAGTGAATCATTGATGAAAACATTTTTCGTTCTCAAGTAACTAATAGTTTTTTCAATATTTTTGTACTTGAGTTCTTTTTTTTCGCGAAAGTTAAGCCATTCAAAAACTTGAAATTCTGAAAAGGAATCAGTCCATCGTACCAAATAATTGTTGGTTGCCTGATAAACTTTCAAAACATTTTGTAAGAAGCAATCGCATTTTTGGTCATGTCCATCTTTTCGTAATTTAGATAGTTGTGTTTTTACCTCCAGCGGAAGGAAATTTGAGCCCATTTTTTCATTCAAACATTCAACAAAGCTATCAATCTGAGCTGTAATTTCCAAGACGCTGTTTTTTTCCCTCTCTACAATTTGCATTTTTTGGTGAATAACAGCCATGAAAGAGTGGACAAAGTAAAGGAAGCATTCACTGAAGTCGTTGGAAAAAAATTCCATCAAATATTTTGGTGGTTCTTCGATTGATAAAAAGTACGAACGCAAAGCCGGAAACATTTGAAGAATTCTTTCTACGGCTGGAAAGAGAGAAAGCCATCTTGTTTTACTATGAGACAACAGTTTACGAAACTGAATCTCAGCAAATTCACAAAAACTTTTCAATGCTACAGTTCATACAGTATAAATAGAAAAAAATCGAATATTTTAAACACCAAAATATCGACTGCAAATGAATCAAATTGATCCGATCCATGATGAGCACTATTGTGAATGATGTGGGCGGTGCACCCAATGCCAATAATGTTTTCATTGACTTCTCGTTTCAGAATCCGAAAAACATTTTTTGTGCCAGCTCGATTGACATCACCAAAGTTTGTGTTTGTGTTATTGGTCGAAAAAGATTATATCTTTTTTTTAAGCCAAAATAAAATAATCTGTAAAAAATTCTGTAAAATATAAAAGATTCAATATTTCAAATTTTTGCATTGTAGTATTTTGATTAGCGAGTTTTGGAAATAA
>JAAAKG020148792.1:0-10183 GCA_010014905.2 Druon quercuslanigerum | reverse complement strand
ATTATGCAGTTTTGTGACCTGAGCATAAAACGCTAACCAGCTATGACTCAGTTTAAACTACCCCCCCCCCCCACTTCCCCTGAACCCCACCGCTCATCAATCGAATTTTTGTGGATGACTGAGGCTAGGGATATAATTTAGAAGTTAGAAAAATGTAATGCTGATGTGTAGACCATATGTGTAATGCTTAAATCGTAAAAAAATTGTAAATGAGCAAATTTAGTTTTTGAAAACCGGCAGAAGTTGCAATACAATTTTGAAAAGCAAATTTTTTTTAAGAATGCGCTTTTTTTAAACAAGTCAATAACACCATGTCCGTTTTAATATGATTGCATGTTATTAATTGTACTAATATACATTTATGGAAATGATATACAATTTGAGGGATAAATTCGAGTGCGAATTACTAGATACGTATGGAGAATGTGTTCGTTAAAGCCAAAGGAGCTTTAATAATAGAGAATTCACTATCACCAAATTACTGTTGCTATGGTTTGACCTTTAGTTTAAAAAAATCTGTGGGAATATACAAAGACCGAGCGCGGAGCGCAAGGGAAATTCATTAACGAGCGCGAAGCGCGAGGACCAAGAGTCGCGCGCCTTAGGCGCGCTCAAACTTTAAGAAGAGTTACAGCAATTAAACTTTGTTGGGAATCTACAGACATCAAATGGAACCATTCTAAGTCGTAAAATTTTAGGTTTCGATGTGAGGGCTTTTTTTTAGAATTTTTTGTCGTTCTTTTATCATCTTAGGGATAGAAGAAAACGCTGTTTTAGAAAAGCTGGGAGGATAAAACATTTTTTAGTACCATTAGATAAAAAACAAACGTTTTAGGCCTTAAAATTTTAGGTCCAGAAATTGGGACATTTTTTAGATTTTTTTGAATTTTGTATTATCTTAGGGGTAGAAAACTGCTAGGTTCCAGAGGAACTAGGATGATACAATTTTTTTGTGTATTTTGAAACCATTTTTAGACAAAAAATATGAGGTTTGGAAGAAAAGAACTTTTTAGAGTGTTTCTCTTTCTTTTAATATATCACAGGTAGAAAACGGGGGTGTTCGAGAGAAGCTGGATCAATTCAACTTTTTTTGGTTATCTTTAAACATCAAATGGAACCGTTCTAAGCCGTAAAATTTTAGTTTTCGAAGTGAGGGCTTTTTTAGAATTTTTTGTCGTTCTTTTAATATCTTAGGGATAGGAAACAACGCTCTTTCAGAAAAGCTGGGAGGATGAATCTTTTTTAGTGCCATTAGACAAAAAATCAAACTATTTTAGGCCTTACAATTTTAGGTCCAGAAATTGGGACATTTTTTAGATTTTTCTGAATTTTGAATTATCTTAGGGGCAGAACAATTTTTTTTAATAATTTTTTGTCGTTCTTTTAATATATTAGGATTAAAAAACGAAGGTGTTTCAGAAGATCTTTGGGGACGCAACATTCTTCTTGGTGTCTTTCGAGAAAAAATCAAACCATTTTGGGCCTACAAATTTTAGGTCTTGAAATTAGGACATTTTTTAGATTTTTTTTAACTTGGTTTCATCTTATGGGTATAAAAGTGAGAGGTTCCAGAGTAGCCAGGGTGATGTCACTTTTTTGGATGTGTTTATAATTAACTGGAACCATTTTAAGACATAAAAAGCGGTAGGTCTCGGAAATAAGCATTTTTTAAGACTATTTGTTTAATTTTTTTATTACCTTGGAGGTAGAAACCAAGGTTTCCTAGAAGATATAAAAAATTAAACTTTTTGGGTATCTTTGGACATTAAATTGAACCATTTAGCGTCATAAAATGTTAGGTAACAAAATTAGGATATTTTTTTTTTAATTAAAGAAGATCTGGGTGGGGTGGTCAATTTTGTTTGGTATCTTAGGAAATCAAGTTGAACCATTTAAAGTAATCAAATTTTAGGTCTCGATATTACGAATTTTTTTATATTTTAAAATTTTCTGTTATCATAGTAGTATTAAAAAAAGTGTTCCAAAAAATCCAGGCGGATGAAACATTTTTGGCATCTTTAGAAATCAAGTTGAACCGTTTTAGGCCTTAAAATTTTAGGTCTTAAAATTGTAGTCCTTAAAATTGTAGGCCTTTAAATTTTAGGTCTTGAAGGTAAGAATTTTTTTCTCGATATTTTATTATCTTAGGGGTACAAAAACAGGTTGTTTTGTACCAGGGAACTTTTTCTTGGTAATTGTGAATACCCAATAAAGCCATTTAAATTCATAGGGTTTAAAGTCTCGAAGTTAGGGCATTTTTAGCATTTTTTTCGAAGTTTTAATATCTCACGAGTAGAAAAAAGGGATATTCGAAAAGAGCTAGGTGAATTAAACTTTTTTTTGGTGTTTTAAGATATCGTAAAATGAAACCATTTTATTTCTTAAAATTTCAGTTTTATAAATTACGGCGTTTTTATAATATTTTATATTATCATCAGTAACATTTTACGTCTGCAAGTTGAATTCATGTGTTATAATTTTTTTATTATTATTACGGGTTTAATATTATTAGAACCTTAGAAGTGTTAGGTCTCGCGCGAATTTATTTTTGCACTCGTTTTTTGTAAACGATGCAAATTTCCGCGAAGTGTGAAAATGCTAAAAGTAATCGAATCATTTCAGTGCAGCGCAAAATATTTGTGTGTACACTGTAAAAAAAAGTGGTTGAAAATTGCAAGTCGGTTTGTAAACATTTTACTGTCATTGATGTGTTAATTCTAAAAGTTCATTGTGAACTTGCAGCGATTTACGGTGGAATTTAAAATTATTTGAATGAATTTTACTATAGAAGTGTAATATTACCACACTGAGGAGGAGACACAAAGTTGCCAACGTTCAATGTGGTAAATTTCAACCACACTCTAATCTATACTGTAAGATGTTTTTACTAGGTTAGTTGAAATTTACGAAGTGAAGTGTAATCCAGTTTACAAAAAAAGTGTAAAAAAGCAGGATAAGGTGAATTTTCACAATGTTAAACTTTTGAAGGCGTGGAAGTCGCCGCGTCGTTGCTCCAACAACAAAATAACCGTTAAACCAAAGTCGTGTTGAATTTTCATGTGATTTTTAAGGAATGTGAATTTGGAAAATGTAATTTAAAAAAAATTAATTATGAAGCATCAAATACAGTTCTGTGAGAACCAGTCTCGTGGAAACTTGGCATTATTAATTAATCAACTAAAATTCACGAAAACAAATTCAAATTATGGGTTAATCAATTGAATAAAATTCATGAAGAATATGGGTCAAAATAACGCATTTAGACGTTCTGCTGTTAATTATAAACCCTTGTTTATAATTTGACTAACTTAAAATTTAAAAGGTTGTGAATTTTTAAAATTTAAGAATGCAAGGTTTAGGCATTAAGTCTCGTGATATGTACATATTTAACTTTGACTGATACTAAAATTTAAACTACTAGAATAAAATTAAGTGCGTTTGATTTTTTCTTAAAGAATTTATAATTATTACAGAAGATGCGTTTTTTATGTTCAGTTCTTTTAAAAATCTAGTTTGTGTTCTATAAATAAACATTTTTGATCAATATTCTCATTTGATTTCATTTTAATATTATTTTCAAGATACAGAAATTTAAAATAGCTTCTGCCATTCTACATTGACAGTTTAATTTCACAAGAGGATTTTTTTTGTAATTCAATTATTTGGTTGAAAATTCGTTTTTTTCTTTGAAAATTAATTTTTTTTAAGATAATTTTTTAAATAAAAATAAAGCTATTCCATTTCTTTTAGAAAACGTATCTTTTTTAGTTGAAAATTCACTTGTTTTCGTGAGAATTTTTCTCTTTTTTGCGTTGAAAATTTAATTATTTCGGTAGAAAATGCATATTTTTATGTTGTCAATTCAACTTTTTTGTTAAAAATACACCCGTTTAGTTAAAAATAAATTTTTGAAACTCACAATTGTAATATTCCATTATTGATTGAAAATTGATCTTTTATGGTTCAAAATTTATGTTTTTAATTTAAAAATTGGCTTTGGTAGAAAAATTTATTTGCTTTTTTGAAAATTCTACTTTTTGGCTGAAAATGCAAGTTATCTAGTTAATTCATCATCAATTTAATTTAAAAATTATCTTTTTGGTTACAAATTAAAACTACCTGGATAAAAGCTAAACTCCTTTGTAAAAATTTCGCTTCTTTGGTTGAAAATTTAACTATTTTGTTAAAAATTCACCAGTTTAGTTGAAAATAAATTTTTTTTCATCCACAATTTAAATATTCCATTATTGATAGAAAATTGATCTTATATTGTTAAAAATTCAATTAATTGATTTCAAATTTTTCTTTCGTACTTGAAAACTCATGCTTTTAATTCAAGAATTGGCTTTTGGTACAAAAATTAATTTTCTTGCTTGAAAATTCCACTTTTTGGTTGAAAATGCAAGTTATCCAGATAATTCATCATCAAATGAACTAAAAATTTATATTTTTGATTATAAATTAAAACTACTTGGTTAAAAGTTAAACTCCTTTGTTAAAATTTCGCCTCTTTGGTTGACAATTTAACTATTTTGTTGAAAATTCGTTGGATTTTTGGTTGAAAATTAATTTTTTAATGGAAAATTTAATTGCTTTATCTTTGGTTGAAAATTCATCTTTTTGGTTAAAAACTCAAGTATTCCAGTTAAATATTAATCATTTTAGTTAAAAAATCATTTTTTTGGTTTAAAAATCAAGTATTTCAGTTAAACATTAATCATTTCAGTTAAAAATTCATATTTTTTCTTAAAAATAAAAGTACTTTTCTCAAAGATAAACTTTTAGCAAAGAAGTTTAACTCTATTTCAGTTAAAGAATTATTCTTATTGAAAATTTTAAAATAGTTTATCCAGTAATATTAGTTTTCACATAAAGATTAAAATAAATCTAAAAGCTTTTTATTTTAAACCTTTCAAAGCAACTTCCTCACCTCGCTTTTCACATTATTTCCAGGTTTTTCGATTTAAATAGTAGAGAAAAAAATGTTATTTTTGGACATCTGTTTAGTTATAACTAAAAAGAATCTCTTTCGTCTCTGAAAATTATTATAAAAAATTTTTGAACTGAAAGTTTCTACTTCTTGAAAATTTATAAAAATTGAAAATATTTCATTGCTAATATTTTAGAATATTTATTTTCTAACAAAGTACAGTTTATAAACTTTATAGGTTATTTTAAATATCGAAAATGTAGTTTTTAATCAATTTTAGTCGAGTTTATAAAAACCATATTTTTCGTAGCTATGTGAACATCACAAATTGATAAGTACTTTAAAAAATGGACCTATTATGTGGTTAAGAGAATATGTAAATTCTTTTCAAACTTTGTAGTTTAAAAACTGTTTTTGTTCTAACTTTGGCTAATTGAATTTTATATCATGTTTTTTGAACAGACCAAATAATATTTTTCTTTTAATTTCAGGAGCAATTAGTTTCATTGACTTATTAGTATTTAACACACTTTGAGATAACCTACATTTCTTCTAAATATTAAGTTTGCAGACTTTTTATATTAAACAAAAAAGGGATTACAGCTTCATCCAATCATGAAGGCGGGATTTCTGACAACAATCGTTTCGAGAAATAATCGAAAATGGCGCTCTGTATTTCTTAATAATTGGATTAAACACCAAAAAATTAAGTTGAGTAATTTGAAAAATTTGATATTTGATATAAAGCTCAAATCAATTTATAATCATAATATTAATAATACTTTTTTGAGGTTTGCTTTTTGAAATAAAAAGACTAATTAACATAACCGGCCTAACCTAATTTTGTATTACATATCGACAAATGGGACATGAACGACAAAATCGATATCACCGTTTCTCGAGGTGGGTCATTGAAATATGGAACTTTGCCAAAAATTGTCCTCAATTAACCGACAATTTATTTAAAACAAAATACTGAATGCAATTTTTCCAAATAATATAATTATCTCAAAAAAGTTTGATTCGCTCTAGTCTCAGCAGTTGCATTCAAATGTAAATAATAAATCAAAAAGTAAGAACATTTTTTGGGATAAATAAATAAATTCTAGATCAATTTCTCTTTTGACACTATGGGTTTTCTTAGAGTTTGTAGTTTGTACCTTAAACGTAGCTGACTTGAGCGAAATGACTATTTTTCTGTGAGAGGGAAGCTGAAATTTCTAGTTGTAACTCATATTAATTTGATAGGAAGACTGAATTTCGTGGAGTACTTGTCGATAAATCCCAAGAGAGTACCGTTAGAGTGCATCAGTGCATCACGATGGATACATAAATCGCAAATCCTGCACGCGAAGTTTTCTACGATTGGCCAATTGCTTTACGTCATGTCCCGAAAGTTTTATGTAAGCCCCACTCATACAAAAGTCCAATAGCCTTATTGCTTTGAAGATGTCGGATTACGCGAGCAGATACATCATCAAATCAAGAGTGGTTTTTAAATTTAGATATGTTCATATAACTCGACGCATTTGGGCGTGGCATGTCCAGTCTGCGAGCTCATCCATCAAAATCAGTCTCGTGGAAATTAATGGGGAAAATATTGGAGAAATATTTTTTTATTGCTAATAAATTCATTGCGGATATTCAATTCTTTTTTCTTTTTTTTTTTTTATTTGAGTAACTTCTCAACACTGAATTTATATCTTGACAAGTATGAAATATTAATTGAGGGGCCGGATTCTATAAGGGGTTTAGCGCGTGACATTTCCGAAATGTGTCAATTTTTTTCTCTGAAACTTGAAATTGTACAACAAAGAGGTAAATGTAAAAAAGTGGACAATTTTTAAGACGAATATGATGGTATTTTTCTGAACTCACTTTTTTGAATTTCAAAAATCGATCATCTGTGAGTCACATTTCGGAAAGGTCATGCGCTAAACCCCTTATAGAATCCGGCCCCTCAATTAAGGAATGGTAGAGTAATAGAATAATTTTTGGATCAATTTTTAAAGATAAAGTCACTACAGTCACTTTTTTTCTAATGAAAAGATCACACTTTCACAGTACACTCTGAATTTGAATCAGTCAAAAGTGATTGATTGGAATAGTGTAGATTCGACTACTTTTAAATCAGTCGTTTTAAATTATCGAATTGGTTGAATTGTCTTTTAAAAAGGTCAATTTTTAGTAAACAAAATTAATTTTTAAAGCAAAAACAATTAATTTCCAACATTAAGTTCAATTTTCAACAAAAAAAGTTGAATTTTAAACTTAAAAAATTGATTTCCAAAACAGAAAATGATATTTAAACAAAATAGTTGTATTTTCAACTAAACAGATGAATTTTTAATGAAGCAGTTCAAATTTCAACCCAGTGGTTTAATTTAAAAATCGTGAAAAATGATGATTTTTTATCAAATTATTTTAGGCTTAAGCCTATCCTAGTTAAATTTAAAAAAAAAATTATCCACTAAAAAAATTCATTTTGTACTAGAAAGGAGATTAGGCTGCAAGCAAATCGTTTGATTTCCAAGTAAAAAAAGCAATTTTTAACCAAAATAGAAATAGTTACATTTTCAAATAATAACATTAATTTTTAACGCTCAAAAAATGAATTTTGTTAAAATTAAATTTTCAACCGTAGATGAATTTTAAAGTAAAATCATAAATCTCCCCAAAAAAATTAATTTTTCAAAAAAAAAAAAAACTTCGAAATAAGATTTTTTGTCCCATTTCAGAATTGGTAGAAAATGTGAAAAAACATGTTTTTGTTTGGACTGAGTAACATGCATAAATTTAGAAAAAAGTTGAATTCGTCGAAACTGAAATTTCTTGAGCCTTAGTGCGATTAATTTTAGCATTATTACTCGGCCCGATACATAATTTTCAACAGTGTGCACAATAAATTTTTTTTAAACTAGTTAATTATATTTTCTGCAGTTGAAATCGAAAAAAAACATGTCTTTATTTTGTCATTATGTAAAACGAAATGTCTTTCTTTTTATAGTCTTGAAATCGTTTTAAAATGCCAAATTCACTAATCTAAAAATGTTTTAAAAGTATGAAAATTTTTTTATATTAAAATAACTACATGTTTCTTCGATTCAAATTGATGAATTTCAACTTCAGATTTTTTATTTAAAAAATGTGCAATTAATTAACAATGAATAAACATGTTTTCTTACGTCTTCAAAAAATGCTACCTTTTAAAACAAATTTCTTTAATTTTATTTTTTTTGCTGTTCTGCACTAAAAACTGTAATGACAAATTTTTTTCAGTTCACTTGAACTTTTATAATTGTTATCGAATTATTCTCATATTCTCCTTAGATTCTTCTGAATTCATTCGAATTTAATTTAATCAATTTGGGTTTTTACTTCTTTTTATTTACTTAAATTCTGGTCAATTGGCCCTGAATTTCATTCACTGGTTTTAAAGTTTTAATAGTTTCTTTCAATTGTTGAAATTTCTGCATAGTACTCCAAGTTTTAGGATCTGTATATAAAATAAAAATAGTATTCAAACAGATAAGATAGTATTTTGCAGCTTTTGCTTTTATTGAACACTAACTTTTTCGGAAAATAAAGGTAATGGTATATGTTCAGGACTGAGGTACCATAAATATGCATCTTCGTTTTATCAATAGCTTTTTTTGAAGCTATTTTATTGATCGTTTCATATTTCTTTATCTGGCGTAAAAGTAGTAAGCCAGCTTTTCACATAAATAAGAGTAGCAAACAAACCTTCAAACTCTTGGAAATTGTGGATTTTTTGCAGACATTTGAAATTGGTTGCGGAAAAGGTAAATCTTCATACAATAAATAACTTTTGCCATGTATGTATCTGGCTGGATAATATACACATTGTATTTTAAAATTGTATCTTTTGTTATAAGGAAATACACCTAAGAATGAAACGCGAACCTTTATCATTTCTCTGGAACCATTTCTTGAAATGTAGAGACTGTTTTCTTAATGCACAAGAAATCAAAATGCTTGAAACCTCACAAAAAGCGGAATATTTTTAACATTTGATGGTCCTAACAGAGACAAAAATAGATCACCAATAATCGGTTTATAATTATGATGATGGCATGCAAAGTACAGCAAGTTTCCTTCAATCAAATACAATTACATCATTTACAATTTTTTTAGTAACTAATACACCATGAGCTGTATTAGCCATTGCTTGACCTGCTGCAAAAGTAAGTTTAGGGACCCGTAAAATGTAATCAGTTTCACAGCCAGAAACAGTCAGCGTCAGTCTTTGAACATGTGATTTCGGATTTTCTTTATTGGTAGTGTCTTTCATTTGTTTACCATCCCAATGGACAGGTAAAATATGTTTTTCAAATTCGAGAAACTCTTGTTGAATACTGTTGTTAACTTTTTTACGATGAGCTAAACGTTTATGACGTAGAGTTGAAGATGATATTGATTCTTTTATATCCCGATCAGATAAATTGATCCTCAACACTGCAGATACCTTGAAGGTGTTTAATATAATTATTTCCTATAATAGGCAGTTTTTGGATGAATTTATTAATTTTTTTGACATGAATTTAATGAACGAGATTCATTTAATTTTGATTTATTTATTTGCTTTTAGATATAGCTTGAACCTTGAACGGTTTCATTCCTCTTTCTATGTCTACGAGTAACGTATCCATTCCTGCAGACTCGAGTGACTGCGAGTTATCTGCTATTTTCTTTCTTTGCTTTTTTTCGCATTCGTTTTTCTATGGATGTTTTTCTATTGTCTAAACACTCTTTGTTTTCTTAGATTTCTTGATATACATATTCTTTTGTTCAGTGTCTCGATTCTCGCTGATATTCCAAAAAATGTGGCTTTTTTGATTTTCATCAATTTTTCAACATCTCTTTCCACAGCATTAAACGGATTTGTGTATTAGCAGTGAATTGTTTTTATTTATTTTTCTTAATTTGAAACTTTTTATTTTTAAAGCAAACTATTATCACCAGAGATAGTAACCATAAGTCAGTATTGATAACATTCTACCATCGGTGAAAATAGAAATCAACAATATTGATCAAATTCAAATCAACAGTATTGATCAAGGATCAACTCCTCATATAAAAGAAAATACTTAACGTTAATTTAGAACAGAAGAAAAATAAATTTGTTCCACACGTGCATAAAAAACTCGACTTTCGATCTGAAAACAGTGATCAAAATAAGCGATTTTTCAATCGTTGACGAGAAGCGTTGAATAATGACAGGTTTTACCCACT
>JAAAKG020148791.1:0-10183 GCA_010014905.2 Druon quercuslanigerum | reverse complement strand
TTAATTGAAAATCGATTAAGAATTGGGACCTACAGGTTATTTTGAACATCGTTTTTTCATTTCGCCCCACTGTGCGCCGAGGGCCAAACAATTATACCAGTAAAATGGGACAAAACTTAATTTTTTTGATAGTTCAGGCAAAAATTATATTTCATCGTAAGTTTTTTGTCTCAATTGGATAAAAGAAAGGAATTTTGTTCATCCCATGCAATTAGTATTATTCTTTGCCCCACGGCATGCAGGCATTTTGTCAGCTGACGTAACAACATGAAACAACGGTCACATCGATGGAATACAAAACAAAAAGTGTTCTGGAGGCATTAAAATGAAATGGATTAAAAAATACCTTTTTCAAATCACTTGCTGCTACTCTGAAAATTTTTTAATATTTTAGTCGATGGTGACTAAAAAAAATACACAACGTTTTTTTGACCTTTTTTATTTGCACATGTGACTATTAAAAAATTATTTAATTTTAACGATGATCTGATGCAACTAGAAAAAGAATAATTAAAGGATAATACTAACAGAAAACAAACAGTTTGAAAAATGCCAAGAATTTTCAGTTGGTAATAACTTTTGCCAGATAAAGAGTTTTGCAAAATCGTTTAAGAATATTGTTTAGTATCCTAAACAATAAAAATATAATACTTTGTTATGTTTGAAAAATTGTTTTTTTTTTATGGGAAAACTTTTATTATTCACATAATTAAAATTTGATGAAAAACGGAACAATTTCCTTGATTCGAGACAAATTTATTGCCCCAAAATATCAATACATTGAATTGAAAACTACGAAAGTTATTTTCATTTACATAATTTAAAAAATATGTTTAAGAAAAACTTTCTTTCATTAAGATATTTTAAATTTTGTGCAAAAGTAGAAATGTTTTCTTTATACAATATATTTTCTTTGAACTACTGGTATTTTTGTTTATTTTCACTTTCTCCGTGAGGAATCAAGTATATTTGCAAAAAAATTCATATTTAGAAACTGAATTGCTCATCAGATAGGCACCATAAAATTGTAAATACAAACTAAGTAGACACACCCGAGAACAAATCAACAGTCAATTTAAAAGAGTATTTCGACTTTTGAACCAGGTAGTTGAATTTTCACCTGATGAAGAGAAATTTTCAAAAAACTGTAATAATAGTAGAAACTTCATTGAAAAAATATTCTGTATCAGTAAAATTTGAATTCTTTACAAAAATCCGCATTTTTCGCAAAATAGTAAAACCTCAACAAAACGAAAAGATTTTGAAATAGATAGTTGCATTTTACCAGAAAAGATTAAGTTTCTTCCGAAAGAGATGATTATTTCATTTAATCATCCGATTTTTTAACAAAAGAGTTCTGCTCATTTCCCATAAAAAAGTTAATTTAAAAAAAAAAAAGATTAATTTTCACTTCAGAACAGGGAATTTCGTAAAGAAGTATAACTTGAATTGAAACAGAGTACTTTGGAAAATAATTTTAATTCTAATTCAAAAAAAGGAAATTCCAGAAAATCCCCTATTTAAGTCTGAATTCGTAAATAAATATATTCCTAACTTCGATTAACAACTTATTTGATACAGCGAATAAATCTTTTGTAGATTTGAAGCTTGATAATAAAAAAAAATAAAAAAAACTTATTTAAAATGAATAAAATTGTAATTTGAAACAGTAAAGTACCATAGATGATTAAAACTAAAACTACGAGACAGCGGACATCCAGAAAGACCTATCATTTTTTTGAACCTAGAATTTTAACTCTGTTCTAGACAGAGGTAATATTTGAAAAATCCCAGTTACATGTACGAATTCACAGCAATTTGAAACGTTCCTTTCAAAACTCGTGAACATTCTTTTCGTAGCAAAGTTTTGAAATATTTTATTATTATTATTGTTTAATAATATGTTATTATTGGTTTAGAATGATAGGAAATTCATTTTAGACCACATTGAGTGGAAAAATAAAAGGTTTTCTAAATTAAGATATACCGCCAATCATTCCGTTTCCATTAAGTCTACTTTATGTATAATTATTTTTTAATTATTTGTTTAGCAGAAATCAGAATAATTCGGTATTTTCACAGTTTTAAAAACAGTGGTTAAACGCACAAACGAATTGAAACGTACAGGTATTAGGTTTGTGTGGCGAGCTAAAAAAATTTTTGTTCATTTTAACAGTTCTTTTATTAAAGACATATTCAAGCACAAGGTATACAACAAATAGGTATAATTTCACTGTAATAAATCGTGACATAATTACAGAAAATAATTACAAGGTCTGAATTACAAAAAAGAAGACCCATCATATGATTATTTCCTGATAGGTCTCAATATTAGCCGAGCGCTTTATAAGAAACAACAGGTTTATGAGAGTTATTTTATCATTTAAAAGAAACTTGTTTTCAGTATTCCAGGGAATTCGACTTGACCAATTACAAGTCGAAGATATATCAGAATCTAACTTTTAGATTCGCTTAGTATTGGGAATCTGATGAGATGTGGAGAAGAGTCGTTTATTCTAACTATTTGAAATTTTTTTAAGATTGGTGAACTGTTTCCTAATGGAGTTTCCTTGATTTCATCTCGGGTCATTTCTTCAACCGTGCCGCTATACATGTTTATTTTTGCCCGTCTTTGAATGCCAGTGGCTATTGTTGTAAACATTCCGCGAAGTCTTCTATTTAATTCCACTATTGCCAAGACGTCCCCATTGGACGCTGATATCACAGTTTGTTCTTCGATTGGCATAGGCTGAGGACCAAAAGATTCTGTTTTCAGATTAATTGGTTTATCGCGAGGAAAAGTGTATCTCAGAACTTTAAATTGGCGCTGCGGATTCGTAAGAGGAATGAGCCGAATACATGCAAGTTGTTGAAGTGTAAATCCAAGTACACGTAAGTTTAAATTTCTGCCAGAAGGAGATCTGGACCTCAAACGAGGAGGCAGCTCGGCATGAGGCGAAGATCTGTTCGGAGAATCCGGGGAACGATGCCTGGCAGGAGAAGAAGAATTTCCAGAAAGGCGAACACCTAGTCTAGGGTTTGAAGTCTGCGAACAAAATGCTGCAACAAGAAACAGATTTTTCCGTTTTCCTAAAGTAGATAATCGTACGTTCTTAGGGTGGTCCCTAATTACTTTTTTGAAAATAGGTTCTGCCATATTTCCCCTACGGCCTAGGTACTTAAATCTTTTTGTACAATGAAAATAGGCGAAACTGTGCAACAATGTTTAATTCACGTAACTTCCTTATTCCATTTGTTCGTATTTTCGACGAAATTTTCTCTCGCCGACAGGATCAGATATGATCGAATAATGTCAAATATGTTCGGATGGAATGGGATGGAATAAGACGCAATTTGAGAAGAGCAAGTAGAATAGGCTATTATTAGCATTTTTGACATCTTTTAAATTGGATACTCTGCTTTTCCAGATAAAAAAAAAACTTTGGAGGTCTGATATGAATCCAAAAGATATTCATGATTAGGTGGAATTTGGGGCAGTAGGAAATGTATATTATTATTATTAATATTATGTTATTATTTGGCTTAAAGTCAAAAATTTGTGACACAGTGCGTGTTTTTCAGAAAATGATGATAATGCCGTTTCAGAAGAAGGAAATTGAAAAAATTTGTATTTAAGTTAATAGTTATAGTAGTTATTTTAAAAATTCTGAGTTCCAAATAAAAATGTAATTCTTGTAACCAAAAATTCACTGATGTTTCAACTCAAAATTAAAAATTGCTTTCCAGCATTTTCTGGTCTGAATTAGAAATCTTCTACAATATTTACATTTTTCGAGAAATCTTTCAAAATCGTTATAAATTATTAAAACATTTCGAACTTGTAAAAAAATGGTAAGTTTCAGAAAGCTCAAAATTATAGATATATTAAATTATTGTATTTACCAAAAAAATGGACGACAACTGCCAAGGACAACAAGAGGGTAGAAAGCATCTTCATCTTTTCGAATTAGAGGCAAGACTTATGTTCTTCTATGATATGAAATATACGTTATACGCCTTAACTAGTGGATAGTACACGTAATGCTTATCCTTATCAGATATTTACATTTCATCAGAGGCATATGTTAAGAAATAAGTTTTTTCACTAATTGTATTAAACCATATATGTATCACAACTTAAATATTTTTCTACGATCTAGAGAGCTCCAATGTTAACCATATTTGGAAATTTTTTGAAATAAATTAAAAATTATAAATTTGGACAGGGATTTTAAAAAATAAATTCTCTTCTTTCAAAACAGACATAAAATCATGTTTTAAGATTCTTGTTCCATTAAAAAAATTCTCTTTTCCAAGTCAGAATTATGTTTATATCAAAAAATTTCTATTTTAATTAGAAATATAGGAGTTCAATTTTTCTCAAGACTTCTGATAGAACGGTTTGAAATTGTTGTGAATTCTGACTTGGAACAGTAATTTTTTTATATTAACTCCTTATAACTCTGAAATTATATGCCCTGTTCCGAATCAAGTTAAAATTCTTTTCGGAAATTTGGGTTCTCAATAGTTTAAATTATAATCCTTTATCGGACATACCTATTTTAAATTACAATCACATTTGATTCCAGAAAATACCTGATTAAAGTTAGAATTGTATTTATTTACGAATTCAGACTTGGAGAAAATTTTTTCGAGATTTTTCTTTTACTAACTTAGCACAAAATTTTTTTAAAAAAAGTTCCTGTTCCACGTCAAACTATAGTTCTTTGCGAAATTCTCTGTTTGGTAGTAAAAATTACAATTCTGATAGAAAATTTCCTATAAGTAAAAATTATAATTTTGTACGTAAACTGCTAATGGCAAGGTCCACAATATAATTCTTCGAGAAATTTCCTTC
The DNA here is from genome assembly GCA_010014905.2 of Druon quercuslanigerum. NCBI lineage: Eukaryota > Metazoa > Arthropoda > Insecta > Hymenoptera > Cynipidae > Druon > Druon quercuslanigerum. Next base: position 5,325 of record JAAAKG020148791.1, on the reverse strand, counting down.
TCGAAACTCAAACTTATAATTCTTCACGAAAAACCGTATTTTGTCACTAGAATTTTTTGCTCCATATTCCAAATTATAATTTTTTACGCAACTTGGGTTTTAAAATTTTTTTTATTGGCGAATTTTCAGTTTTCTCCAATTTTCAGCATTTTAATTTTCAAACTTAAAAAATTGAACTGTTCTGAGTCCATTAACTGACTTTTGAGTCGCTAAGACATTATTTGCCCTTGGGAAATACTGAATATTATACCTTATTATATTTGCAAAAATGTGTTTTTACAGGAAAACTTCTTTCATAAATATAAATCCAACCTGATGCAAGAATATGGAAGGTTCTTGCAATTTATTATATTTAAAAGTCGTTCTATTTATAGTTAAACTTATTTTATTGTAATTATTTAAAATTGACGAAAGAATAGAAATGATTCCCTGATTAAGTAAAATTACTTTATGATGAAAATGAAAATTTTTATACGTTGCAAGATGTCAGATTAACAAAAAAAAACTGGATCCTAAAAATGATGGCCATTGCTGCATCTCCCTAATTGCAATACCTGCAGTTGTACAGATTACTTATTTTCTGTATTTTTCTTATTATTAAAGTAAAGATTTTTTTAGTTTGAATGTGGCTAATGATTAGCAAAGTCCTTTTCCTTTTTAAAAAATTGTATTCAACGGATATTTAAAAACTGGTTATACAATTAGAATACCCACGAACCCCACAAATAGTCCAGTCTCGGAGTTCCGTTGAACAATTTGTAGGGCCAATTAAAATGCGACGTGCAAGCACTCTATTTTACTTACACTCACTCGAATAGCCTTGGCTATTCGAGGTCACTGCGAGTAATGCACAACAGTTTGTGTCGCGCGGCGGGGGACGCAGAAGCATTCAAGAGTGATAACGGACTATTTGGAGGTGACAATTTCTGGGGTACGAGTGAAAATGAAAATAAAGTGAATAGCTGTATAATCAGAGGAAAAAAGTTTATAGTTGAAGGTGGCTAAAAGTCAAATTGACGAATGCTTCGGGGTAAGGCGACAATATCCACCAGATGACAATGTCCCGTTCGGCCTGGGCTCGAGTCATGCGCTTCTGTCGGCGGGCCTAGGGACTTCGGCGTTAAAAATTGGAAAGTCTAAAACATCTAAGAATCTAATTTTCAAATCTGTTCAGTATTGGAAATCTGATCAACTTTGGAAGATTGTCTTTTTCCATTACAATTCTAAAATGTTTTAGGATTGGTGCATGTTTGCCTAATGGAGCTTCCCGGATTTCTTCGTAGGCCATTTCATCAACCACGCCGCTGTCCATGTTTATCTTTGCCCTCTTTTGACATCCAGTTCTTATTGTATACATGCCACGGAGTATTCTTTCACGCTCAACTATTGCAAAGACGTCACCATCGGATGCTGATAACACAGTTTGCTCTTCGGTTGGCATAGGCAGAATGATATTTTGTGATTGTCTCAAGTAAATTGGTTTATCGTTAGGAAAAGTGTATCTTCGAATTTCAAAACGCCGGGACGGATTCTTGTGGGGAATGAGCCGAAGCAATTTAAGTTGTTCAAGTTTAAATCCAAGTATATATAAAGTTGGTTCGCCGGCAGGAGGAGACCTGGATCTGACACGAAGATGCGGCTCTGCAGAAGGTGAAGGTCTATCAGAAGAACCCACAGAATGATGTCTGGCAGAAGGAGGAGATCTTTCATGAGAATGTCTGATAGGAGAAGCAGAAATTCCGGAAAGAGAATCACCAGGTCTAGGCTCTGAAGTTTGTGAACTCAACTCTGCAACAAGATAAGTTCCAAGCTATCTTAGTGCTTAGGGTTTTGTAACACTGGGTTAAAACACACATTATTTAAAAGAAACGAATAGGAACAGAGCAGATATAATCGGATGGAACGTAAAAGGAAGGTATTGAATTTATTCGAATTAAACAGCATCAGGTAGCCTCAGATAGGACCAAGTATGAAAAGATCAGAATCAGTTAGATTGAATCGGATACGATTCTATAAAATGTTAGATGATTTTCTGAGAAAAGGATAAGCAGCTTATGAGAAAGGAGAAGGATCGATTTGGACGGTTTTTAGCCTAATTTGTTTTTAGATCAAAATATTTGACATAATTTTTGTTGTATCTAATTAAAATAATAAGTTGATGCGACCCTAAATAGTTCACTCATACCCCGTATTTTCTCCGCGCCACCTGCTCAAATTAGAACGAAATTAAGAATTTAGAGAAAAAGGGGAATCAGTTGAGAAGAACAGGGAAAAAGTGAGTATACAGAGTTGTGATCAAAAGAAAGAGGAGGGCTATAAAAGGTTCAAAGAAGAGACGGAAAAGGCCAAGGCAAGGAAAAAGGAGAAAGTTAGAAAAGAAGACAAAAATTGTAGGGAAAGAGATGATTAAGAGGACATAACAAGGTAGAAATAGCCAATGTATTATGAATAATGGAAGATTGAAAATATATATTATATATTTTATTAATATACTTGCCAAAAGAATTGATGATAACCGCTAACAATAAGACAAGAGTAGAAACAATCCTCATCATTTAGAATTAGAGAAAAAATTGCTTCATATATTGTTAGAAATTTTGAATTACACGGTATTTGAGAAATATGATAGTGCTTCAGTGTTACCAAATACTCATTGTATTATAGAATAATTATCTCGTCGATAGTATGTTTTAAGCTTTTCCTTATCAGATATTTACATTTCGTTAATCGGCTTCAAGGCCAAATTCACTTCACCATTTTCATAATATTTTACCTTTTAGGAAAATTTGCTGCTTAGATCGAAAACTTATATAATATCTATTTCGCACAACAACCAATTTGATGCTTAAAATATTTTTATGAGGTAAACAACGTGCGGAAATAAAATGACAATTCTGAATTTGAACAGAAATAGTTTTTAAACCCCTTTATTTATATCAGAAATAAAATTGAGTTTTTAAATTTCTGTTCCTTGTTTTGAATTCTCTCTTTCTTGTCACAATGATATTTATATTTAAAAATTTTAATTTCGAGCATCTTTCTTTTGGCAGAAAAGAAAAAGAATTTTTAATTCAAACAGATTTTGATTTAGGTTCAGGAATATTCTAAATGTCACAATTTCTGACTTGGGCCACGGATGGTTTTTGAAATTTTCTTCTTATAAATAAGAATTCAAATTGTTTCGCAAATTTGCTCATTCCATTTATAAATGAAAAACTTGTAATTATTAAATGAGTAATTTTTAATTTAAAAATTCAGATTCTGCACTTTTTAATGAAAAGTTTGAAATAGAAACATTGCAATATTTTAAAATTTAAGTTAAAAGTCTTAATAGTAGCATAATTAAACAAAAAACACACTAAGGTTAGTAATATTATCGTGACAAATTATAATTGAAGCAATTGCAGAAGGAAAATTAAAAAGTTTTTAATTTATTGGTGGGAAATGTAAAAAAATTTTGAATGCAGATAATAGAATTTTGTGTTAATTCACAGCAAAATTACCGTGAAATACCACACAAATGTTCTGAAATTTATAAACAAAATTTAATTTTTTATTCAGAGAAGCGTTAAGTTTACAAAAATTAAAAAAATCTCAACAAATGGGGTAAAAAATTATACTTTTTTAGAGTTGTTAAATAAGAATGATTACACAGCGTAAAAAATATTAAACTGTTGTAATATGAAGGGCTTTCAGGAAAATTGATCATTTCTAAACAATCCACCAAAAATAGAAAGATTGCAACTTTTTTTAAATTTAATTTGAAAGCAATAATAGTAGTATAATTAAACGGAAGACATATAAAAATGATCAATTTTAGCTTAAAAAATAATAAATAAAGCAATTGCTAGGGGAAAACTAAAAAGTTCACAATTGATTGGTTGGTGACGGGGGAATTTTTGTAAAGAAACAATTTTTTTAAAAGTGTACTTGGAATTTGAACAATTCATTTCAGACATTAAAAATTTTTTAAATTACCGAACAAATTCGGTTGCAATTTTTATGGAATTTAACTCTCTTAGTCTTATTCCAATCTAATTACTCAAAATTTTTCATAATAAATTTTAAAGGTCTTTTATCAATCTAAAAGCTTTTCATTAGTTTCCTCAATTTCCTCGTATCTAGGATTTTCGTTAAGAATTATAATTTATACCTCGGTACACGAATTTTTTTAATGAAAAAATTATTGTCCCCAATTCAGAATTATAATTCTTTTCCGGAATTTCCTGATCTTAAGCAGAAATCTTTGAGATCTTAAGGCATCCTTAGAAATAACTTAAAAGCTCTAAGAGTTAATTTAACACACTCGGTCGGCATGGTAGGTCTTTCATGTCCATAAGGTTTTTCAAATGTTTCTTACATTATTAAAATCTGGCAAAATTCACAGTTATTCTCCTGTGTCTATAGAATAAATTGCAACAAACTTTTTTGCAACTGGCAAATTCGTATTTTTAAATAATTAATTATTCAAACACATTTTATTAAATTGAAAAAAGACACTGTGCCATAAAAGACCCACCATACCCATAAAGGGTTAATTGACCAGGAAAAATGAATACTTTGTTAAAATTCTATATATGACTGTTATATTTATCAATAGAATTAAGTATCATAGCCAATGCTAACATAAGAGTAGAAATAATCCTCATCTGCCCTAATTGATGAAAAAGTTAATTAATATGAAAAATTTAGTTACAATGTAACTAATTAATATTTTAGAGCTTCAATCAGTTGTGCAGAAAATATATCCTAGACTTTTTATCTTTTTGATTGTAGACGTAAACCATGTCCTTATCAGATAGTTAGATTACATCATAGGTATTTTCAAAGAGAAAAAAATACTTACTAAATTCGCTTAATTTGCCGTACAGGCTAAGAACGACGTATAAGTGATAATTATAATTTTTTACAAAAAAATATTTTTATGTTTATTTTATTTTCTGCCATAAAATGCTTTTCGAAAATTGCCTATACCATGTGAAGTTAAATTAATTTTAAAAAATAAATCTCAAGACAGAATTATAATTGTTCATAAAATATATATAAACTGTTTTTGATACAGATGCACTTTTATCTTGAATTTTTAACAGTTTAAATTTCACTATTTGTATTCTGACCTGTTGAAACCGAAGAGAATTAAAAATTTAATTTGAGGCAGTTGAATCATCAAGATCATGAACAAATCAATATTTAACTGTTCAGAGTTTACTTTTTTATAATTTTTTTATAGATTGAAATTTGTCCTTATTAGCTTCTCATGCAAAACTATGTAAAGATATTCAAGAAAAAGGGAAATGAAAAATTATATTAACACCAGTATTATAA